>PVIH01013674.1:0-57309 GCA_004025045.1 Sigmodon hispidus | reverse complement strand
CGTACGTCCGAACTCCCGGGCAGCTGGAGCGAACTGCGCACTCGGTCGGGGAACTCTCGTGAGAGAATGACGACTTCCTGTCCTGGTCCCCTCCCTCGAAGGTCTACTTCCGGAATCCTTTTCAGTTAACCACGCCCAGCTCGTCTCCATTCCTATGACGTGATCGTTCACATATACAGTTCCTGATTTCCCGCTACAGCAAGGGAATACCTGTTTGGATACAGTGCATTGAACCAGGTTCAGAAGAGACTGATAAGACCAGCTAAACTCACTTATCTAACATATATCATGGAAGTTGTTTTGTTCTATGCTGTTCAATTTTCAAGAGAGAAACACATAGGTTGGGACTGGTGGTACTTTTGTCATAGGATTAACTCCTTCTTGATAAATATCTGTGCATCAGAAGAGTGGAATAAGTTCCCACTGGCTCCACTCACCCACCTCTACTATCAGGTCTCATGATACTCAGAATATGGCTTTTCAGTTCAACTTCAGGCAATGGGACTAGAGATGCTGGGTGAGAAGTCACTATTATTCTGCCATTTGCAGAGAGAATGCTGACAAATGTTCTCATTTCAAAGACAGTATAAGACCTGTTTTGTTTGAATTTTACTTGTTTGGTGTTAAATATCAAAATATGTAATTTATTTCCATTTTAGCTCTGAAAGTTCCATGGAGAAATCATCAGACATTTTCTGCCTGTTGCATGGAAAGGATTTTAAATCCAAATCACTCTGGGAATACTTTAAAGCATGTTTCTTTGGCTAGCCAAGCTGAGTGATCAAAACGGAGCCTGGCAACTGCTTGGCTGGCAGGGATTTGTGCTGCTTGGATGGGCAGAGGCTGTTAAACCACTGCATCCAGCAGCTGCTAGTTAATTAGTCTTTTGGAATGATATTCTATGTGTGGTATTTATTGAAAGTCTTGGTGCATATAAAGGAATCCAGCAAAGAGGAATTAGTAAAGTTTCTGATACAAAGCCTCATGGCTTAGATTTAAAGGCCAGGATGCTTTACAAATCAAAAAAGCTCTTCTGGAACATAAAAGATCTGCTGCTAGATTTTGCTACCTCTTGAATATACCTCTTTGCTTTTCATTTCCTGGTCCAGGCCCACATTACATTTGTTGGCATACTCCCGTATTCCTTGGCTTTCTCCTAGTGCCCAGCATCACCCTGTGCTAGTGCAGCCTCATTACTTTATCTGATGATTTATATGAAGTGTTTGTTCCTTATAAGTGCTCTATAACTTCATCATATGGACAATCCTTTATTCTCTCTTCCTGTACACATCACTGCAATCTACTGCACAGTTAGCTGCCCCTGCCAAGAGCCTCTCAGTTCTTTCCATCTGCCTCCTGTGTCCCCACTCCTGTTAGCTCTGAGTGTTTGTGCTCTTGGGCTCCCCAGTATTAAACTGTTTGATGACTGACTCCGAAAAGCTACATTCTCTAAAAATCCTTATTTTATTAAGGAAGCACTTTCCATACTGACAAAAGATTTTAAGGATCTAGCGCCAGCTTATTTGCTGGGGACTTAACCTTTTTTTTTACACACTTTGATGGGCATGTTCACATTTTTTTTTCATATCTCTCAACAACCAGTTTAGATAGATAGGCCTTATCATCTTTACTTTATAGATGAGGAATCTAAGGCTCAGACAGCTTAACAACATATCTGGACTCAGCTAGTGAAGAGCTCAAAATCTCACACTGCTGTTTTCCCCTAATGCAGTGTCCTTTCCACTGTCCTCTTATTATTATATTTAATTTGTGCTGTTGTGCCATTTAAAACACACGGAGGATACTTTATTCAGTGATGCTTCAGGACCTGCACTTACATGGTTAGAAAACATCCAGCTGGTGGGAACCAGCTTAGCAATCAGTTTGGCTAAATGTACATTTTTGCTTTCACATGATGTGCAGTTATTTCTAGGAGAATTTTAGTCCCTTTGATGAGTCCCAGTAACTGGTGTGCAGGAGAGCAAAATATCTGGCATAGACAGGCATTTAGCCTGAGAGTCAAGTGATTCAGCAATCATAACCTGGTCAGCCAGCTCCCAAGCAGCCCTTTGATGAGTCCCAGTAACTGGTGTGCAGGATAGCAAAATATCTGGCATAGACAGGCATTTAGCCTGAGAGTCAAGTGATTCAGCAATGATAACTTGGTCAGCCAGCTCCCAGGCAGCAACCTGGTAAGATTGTAGAGAAGCCCTCAACATCCATGAGTTTTGCATCACTTGATTCATTCAATGATGGCTCATATCTGTAGTAGAGATGGGCAGGCTATTATTTACTAACAGTACAGTATATAACAACTTACTTGATTTCCATGTTATATTAGGTACCATAAGTAATAGAGACTTTATGGAGGATGTGTACACATTATATGTGATGCTGTACAATGATTTATAAGAAATTCAGATTTCTTGGAATTAAGGCATCTTAGAAGCAATCTCTCACAGATCCAGAGATGTCTTGATGTCACAGAAATCTGCAGTGTATTACTTATCCAAAAGTCTTCAAGATTCTCCTGTCTGCCTCAGAGTTGTTCTGTGTTTTTATTAAGAGACTTCGTAGTTATTGTTGACAACAAAGTCACAACCTAGTAATTAGGGAAATGGGTCCCTGCGGTGACTGCTACCTTTCTTCCCCTTGTGTCTCAATCCTGCAAGTGGTTGGCTATACCATATACATGGAAGTTTAGCTCTGAGTGAGAGATGGCTGTGGCTTTTTCTCATATATCTGACATATATTAATTGTGAATCAATAAATAAAACAGTGAGTTAGTATTTTAATACTGTTTTCTTCTGTTCCAGGTACAACCCCTAGACAGAAAGTAAAAATCCACTTCTCTCGCTGCCCCAAGCAGTATAAGCATTACTGCATCCATGGGAGATGCCGGTTTGTGGCAGATGAGCAAAGTCCCTCCTGCATGTAAGTACAAGGCTCTGTGCCCATGAGCAAGGGGATGCAGCATGCTCCCAGTCTGAGACTTGACAGCATTGGAAAGTCTGAGCTAACCCTACCATCTGTCTGGACACAGTTCCATCGGGTCCTGCCTTTAGCCACTTTTTTTTTCTAGGGCTCAGCTCAGCATCTACTTTTGGAGAAACTGACACAGACTTTCCTCCTGAAATAGTGTGAGAATCCAGACTCACTTTACACTGCTGGTGCTCTCTGCTCCCTTGTGCAAGAAAAGACAATTCTGTCTGTGTTAGGATCTCATCAGTCCTGATCATCTCCTAGGTGGATCAAAATCCCAAGTTTTCATTTAGTTTTTTTTTTTTCCTGCCTTGGAGACATCATACACTAAACTTTATGAATGAATGCCCTTTAGCCCAGTATATTTTGTTTTTTGCCATGTGTGAGGAGGTTCTGTGGTTGATGTAAATGCAAAGGAATTCCCGCCAAATTAGATGCTGTCCTTTTGCAGGTGTCATAACTTGTGAGAAAATCAGAGTTTATAAGTGGAGATGATCAAGGCCTTCTTAGCCTTTTTGGAAATGGGTGATCTGTGATCTAACAGACATTAGATCAAGTGTCCAAGGTTCAAATTTTTGTGTATTATTAATATTCATTTTCTTTTAAAGGGGCATTCCTTTAAAGAGAATTCTAGGATTTTACTTCATAGAAGAATCAAGTGATTCCTTAAGCATAATTCTGACCTTAAGTTCACAGAATATGTATGTTTTACACATCTTGTCCAATACATATAATTTCCCATAAGTATCTCTCAAGCATATTTTGCTTGAACATTAAGGGTCATGGGCTTCCTCAAAATTTAATTTACTTATGTTATAAAAAGAAATATGCACAGAAAATGCTTAGAGGTAGGACAGGAATTGGTAGTGTAAAGCAAACAAGGTGTGTGTGTGTGTATGTAGACCTGAGTTTTTAGGTTTTTATTTAGTTTTTTTTTTTTTTTACTAAATATATATATATTTAGTAAATTTTATATATACTAAATTTTAAAATGATGAATGCCCTTTGACTCAGTACATTTTGTTCTAACTGGTTCCCATGTATGCAGATTTATTGCTCTTTAACTGTGGTGTCTTCTCAGATGAAAACTAGATTATGTAATCTCCCTGCCTAAGGTCAATTCACAGCCATCCCATTTGCCATGAGGCTAATGATACCCATTTCTTCAGGCTCCAAATCTCCTCAGATCCTGGCTTAACTTCCTTGTTCTAGCTTTCAGTGCATTTACACATGCCCTGCATGACCCTGTATTCCTTCACAAGGTTTGGTTGACAAAACTCTCTCTTAGCCTAGAGAGTCTATTCCTGCTGGTGACATAGATGGCTCAGGCATCAACTCCTCCTTTCTCTTCCTTTCCCTGTGGAAGATGCTTGTGAAAATGACCATCAGGTGGTGTGTAACTGGTTTGTTGAGGGTGAAATGACAGGAGAGGTGCTCCAGCCATGTTCAATTTTGACTGCTAGCATGACTTCATTGGGTTACAACCTACAGGAGGTTCTGCTTGCTGAGACGCTCACTACTGAACCCAGAGTTCATAGTTAGAAGAAAAGTTCCCAAAGAGCAATTTGTAATGGTTGGTCATTTATGGGTAAAACAGTTGTTTAAAAAAGAAATAGTTAAGCTAATTAAAAAAGAGTATGGATGTTTGCAATATTTATATTTTTTACAAACTATTAAAAAATTCCCTGTCATGTTCAATTAAAGTGATCTTTTCAATCCTAATTTTAAGAGCATTTTGGTATTTTTAATGCATTTCCAAGTTCTCAATCTGTAGTTTTCTTCAAAAAATTAAATATTTACTTATGTGTGTGTGTGTGTGTCAGTTGGGAGATTCTGTAGAAATTATCTTTCTGATTTTGGACATGGAATCATGGAATTTCATATAAAAATCATGTAATTTTTTTGTTTGTCTTATTGAGACAGAGTTTCTCTGTGTAGCCTTGACTAGACCTTGCTCTGTAGACAAGGGTGGCTTTGAACTCAGAGCTCTGCCAGCCTCTTCCTGGAATCGATTAAAAGCATATGCCATCACCACCTGGTTTGACTATATGAAACCATGTTATTCTAAGGCAGTGCTTTGATACAGTAAAATATTTCTTACCCTGCAATGTAATGAGACTTCGCATAGCTTTGTCACCCTTGTTGTGAAGGTTTTAGGAATTGGGAATGCCATTGAGTGGATTTTAGCATCCCCTTATGCACAGACTAAAAGATTAAAATTGCAAAACATTTTAATAGGCTGCCACAATGGTCTGCTCCTATCAGACAAGCTAATAACATTCTGGTCATGGTGGATTTCAGTGGAGCAAGGTGCAGTTGCTCCTGAACATGGTGGAGAATAACTTGCCTTCTTTTTTAGTTTTTCTTTTCTAAGGAACCATGTTCTTCATTAAGTAATGAAAACAGTGCTAATTTCTTCCAGAAAGAAGTAGACATTCATAAGCGTGTTTTTCTTGTACAGCTGTGAGAAAGGCTACTTTGGGGCACGGTGTGAGAAAGTGGATTTGTTTTACCTCCAACAAGACAGGGGGCAGATCCTGATCATCAGCTTGATTGCCATCATGGTAGCGTTCATCATTCTGGTCATTGGCGTCTGCACCTGCTGTCAGTAAGTGTATTTGCACAGAATTTTAAATTAACCTGAGACATTCTATTTTGCTTTTTTTCTCTTTCCCTTTCTTCTTTCTCTTCTTTTTTTTTCTACTTTCTCTTTCCCTTTGCTTTGTTTTTAAAGAGATGAATTTTTTGAGGCGTGTGTTTATTGATACAAAGTATATATTAGTAGTGAAACTCATTGTAGATAGTTTTTTAAGAATTAATTTACAGGGAATAATTATTATAAGTTTAACCAATATTTCTAGATATCTTTGGGCTAAAAGTTCCAGTCATTTAGCCCAGAGGGTAGTTGTATTTTGTGTTTGTTGGTAAGTTAAATACAAGTTTTATTTTCCCAAACTGCCTAATCTCATAGTGACTATTAAGGATAGAAACAAACTAAAACATTTTTGTGTATGATTATGTCAAAATAATTTTATGTGCACAGGTGATTACTCTGTTTTCATTATCATGAATTTTCATTATGCATTTGGGATCAGAAGATATCTTTCTTTTTCTTTGAAAGAAAGTGGGTTGGGCCAATTATTAACCCATGGGCAGCTTCTCCAGATACCTATTATTACGTTTAATATTTGCTTGTCTTGAGGAGTGTTTCTCCCTAAAACACTGAATCCAGTTCTGTGCTGTGGACTATACCAAAAAGAGATGTCTCAAAATTCCTTCATAGTATTCTTGGGATAAAACAAAGAAAAATAAAAACATAAAAGCCCACACCCCCAAACAAAACAATACAAAAACTAGTTTTGATCAGCTCTGCCATTGTGTATTTTTGAAACTTTGGACAAATTTCTTTGTCTTTGAACTCAAATTGTATTTTCTGTAAAATAAAAATGATTTACAGGAATCCTAGCTATTAAATTGAAAAATTGTTTTGAGTTTTTTTACTTTATGGTAGAAAGGAATGTTTTTAATCTCATATTTAGGGCATAGGATGAGTTGGGCACAGCTGGGAAATGATCTTTTTATATTAATTTCAAACCACATGTTCAAGAAACTAAGGTAAATCCTAAAATATTAAATCAATTTCTTCATCAATGTGCTTAGAAATTTAGTAATATTTATGAGGGACACGGATACTTTCCCAGTTTCTTACCTGTTTCCATTCTCTGATGCTTATTCTTTACACTGAGTAGTGCTAATTCTTCTACCCTATGAAATAACTTGGCATGAAAATTTTTCTTCTGCCCACTAATCTCTCTCAATAATCAGGTCTGAGATTCTCCTTAGTTATATAAATATGTACATAGTCTGTGATAGCCAGCACTTGAACTTATAAAAAGAAATGTGTCAAAAGAGCAGCTAGTGGATTTAAGATAAAATGAGCTTAGACATCTTGAATGGTATAGAGAGAAGGTCACAGGCTTTCTTACTGAATATTTTTATATTGACACGGGCTCACATATTTGGACTAATTTCTAACATCATATCTTTGAAGTCCTCTCCGGAAACATCGTAAAAAAAGGAAGAAAGAGAACATGGAAACTCTAGGTAAAGATAAAAATCCCATAAGTGAAGATATTCAAGAAACCAATATTGCTTAACGGTAAGTATTCTGAGCATAGTAGATGGGAAGCCTGGTGATTGTAAGTGGTGTATTGAGGCTTAAGTATGTCTAATAATCATTGATTAGAATTGGGTTATGTATACAAACATCCAAAGATAAATTCATTTTTATAGAACCTAAACGTTTTGTCATAACTGTATCATGACATCATAACACAAGAAAACAGAAACAAATAACTAGTTTTTGTTAGATCATGCTAAAATAATTAATTCTAATGTTATGTCCAAAACCAGTTCCATCTGTTTCTTTGTCTTGAGTGTATTACTACAGAAAGAGACATTCTAATGCTGCATAGTTGCCATGCTTATTTTGTATATTTTTTTCTTGCACACTTTTGAGTATAAGAAGAAGTATTTAAATTTAGACATATCATTACTAAGAGAGGAAATGCAATAACACAGCAATGTGAAGAAGATGTTGATGATGATGGAGAATTTAGCATCCATGGGGCATAATTGTTCTTAACTGTAGAAGTGTTTGTGGGTCAGGATCCCAGCAGTAGTCACAGATTCAAGCAGATATTCTGATGGGGGTTCTACTAGGTCACTTTCCCAGGGGTCCAGGAGGACCACCATGACACTTGACTTTGGCTGGCACATGAAGTCATTGAATACCCTGTACCTGGTGGGGTCATGACAAACATTAGCTAGTATCCCTTCAGGTGGGAGCAGTTGCTGTGGCAGAAAGCCACCGCTGAAACCTAAACAATGGGAACAAACAGACGCCTCAAAATGCCTCTGCTTCAGATCTTACAGCAAAGACTGACACTAGACAGCCACAACCCAAAGCCAACAGCGGAATGGGTCCCTGCTGTGTAGTCACTAACACGTTCTCTTGGAAAACCTGCAGTGGGGACGTGTAGCACAACTAGCAGAATCAATTGGGGTGATTGAAGTTATAATGACATGAAATCCTGTTGCCCCACAGTTAGCAGCACCCGAGACTCTAGGAAATACAATTTCTTTTTTTCTGCTAACTGTATAGAAGGGTTGGCTAAATTCCTGGCTGGTTCCCCTAGGGAACCTTTAATCCTAACTCTAGGATTATGATGCAGAGTTGAACCAGGAAGTAAAATAGCTGGTGTGTGTGTGGGGGTGTCGGTGATATGTAAGGCAGGAGAAGGCAGAAATGGAGCATTCTGTAGAAGCAACCAGTCAGGCTGTGGACCTGTGAAGACAGCACTTACCCTGTTCAGACTGAGAAGTTGGTTGGGTGAGAATTGACTGTGGGTAATTCTGTCCTCTGATATTCCAAACTAATTTTATTAAACATACAGTATATCATCACAACATTCCTTTCCACAAGCATCTCAGTAGCCGACAGTGAACAGTAACACTTGCTAAGTAATTACAGTGTTCTTATTTATTACAAAGGCCAACACAAATAATCCCAAACACAAATGCCAAGTCCGGATGAGCTGTTATTGTTGTAACTATTGTCTAGTACTTTATTTTAAAGCTGCTGCTCTTATTTTCTTCATTTTCATAGGTTATAAAGTTATTGCAAGCTGGTGGCAAGCTACAAAACACCTTGCTCATTTCTGGATGAACAGGCCGTGTCTCAGGAAAACAGCTAGCAGAAATGAATGTTTAAATATCATATTTACCTTTTTAATTTTATTTGTAACTCTGTGTTGTTTGTTATTGTCTTGAGTAATATTTTTATTATGGTCTAATAATTTGAGGACCTGGCTAGGTAGCATTAATGAGAAGGGATATTTCAAAATTAACTTTGCCAGGATTATTAGACAAATAAAAGAGAAGTAGGAAAGAAGTTAGATTTCTAAGACCTGAGTCAATAATAAGGCTTACTAGCTTTATACACTTATATGCTGAGTTTGAAATATATTATTTTGTTTTATTCGTTTAACAGTCTGTGAGATAGCATTTTTGTCCCCATGCCCATTTATGCAAAAGTTTAATAATCTCACTTAGATTTACAGATTGAGGAATTGATGTAGTCAGACCTGAGATGGTCCCAGATTCAAAGCTGATATTCTTATCATCTTTGCAATTTTGGGTTCCTGTAACTTAATTTTATAATGTGACTCAAGATTTTTTTCTGAATTGTGCTTTGCTATATTCTGAAACGTTAGGCAATTTTCCTACATTAACACAGAATATGGAGGCATGGCCATGATGATGTCATCATCATGATTTTTGTAAAGTTGACTTCTATTATTATTATTATTATTATTATTATTATTATACTTTCCATAAAGTCTCTGTGACATGAGTAAATTCTTATATTTCCAAAACAAACAGATAAGTCCCATAATTATGGTAAAAAACAGAGATTGAAAAATAAATGACTAGCTTTCTTTAAACCCTCGATAGGTATTTATGTTCAATAAAGTATGAACAACACTATAAGAGACTATTGGTATTAGTGATAGTGCAGCTGACCATATGTGACCAAAAATGACGATAGCCTTGATTCCAATATATGTATGATTGCTTTCCTATGACTTTTGATGCCATGACATCCAGATCATAGCATCTGAACTATTTTGTCATGTGTTCCTTTGACTATGTGCTCTATTTAGTAGAAAATATGTTAAGCATAAAAAATGAAATTTATATTTAGTCAGTATTCCAGAGAACATGGAATTTTCCACACTGATTATGTGGGTCACTTACAAAAACTAATGAGAAGATGTCCTCAGACAGCAATGATTCCTGCCTGTTAGGATCCTTGTAAATTTTACGTCACAATAGAAATTCCATAGATTCAAACAAAAGCCTGAATTCACTATGTTCTTTAAGCACAGTGTTTGGAAGAAGGCTGGGGATTCCTAAGGAAGAACTAGCTTACCTGCAAACAAAAGCTAAGTGAAAGAACTGACATGTCTCAGAGTGGATTTTCTTCCTTGTAACCTAACGGCCATTCTTGAAACAAGACTACCCACACCTGACTCAGATGCATGCTTTATTTTCTAAAGTCTCTGTGGCTCCTGAATGTCTTTTCTCTCCAGTTGTTTTTTGATGCTAAACAGGCTTAAAGTAAAGGAACATTAGAACCTTTAAAAATACCACCAATTCTCTGCACTCCTGGTCCCTGGTAGGCTGACCAAAGCAACCTCTTCAAAGAAGTAGGTGCTGGGAAGGTCATTTTTATCTGAAACTTTTAATGGTGTCTCTTGAAATTCTGATATTTATAAAGAATTTCAGGAATTTTCATGTCTTCTCAGAGTGTATTTTGTAATTGTTTTTGCATATACTATGTTGTTGTTTATATAGACTATTGAGGTTATAATGGAATAAAATAAATTTATTTTTAAACAAAGCAGCCATAGTTTTCCTTGAGAATTTTTGACTGGTACCATGAATTATTAGTAGAAATAAATGCAAATATTTGCTTTTCAAAGTTTATCTTTATACTAACCATTCATTGAAGCATTAGAAATATTTGACTTGACTCTTGTGTTTTCTTTTATAACTGGAGGCATTTGGAAGCATGGGGACACCTCTGTGACTGTCTGCCCAGGTGTCTGACCCTTTCTTTGAATTCTACCTCCAGTTGTGTTTGGATGGCCAGTGGGAGGAATTCCTGGGGAGCTGGGAACTTGATATCAATTTTCATTGGTTTGAGAAGTATAAATGTGTCCACTTAAAAATTATTAACATCTGTGCTTTGCCTCATGTGGACTGAAAAGTAAGTAAAGTCCCTGGGTGTGTGTGTGTTTGTGTGTGACAGAGAGAGAGAGAGAGAGAGAGAGAGAGAGAGAGAGAGAGAGAGAGAGAGAGAGGACTCAGGTTCATTTCTGTCTATGAGATCTGTGAGACATGTTAGTATCTCCATAATAAATTCTTCATTTGTCTTAAGATAGTTCTGTCTGAGGTTTTTTAACTTGGAACTTAAGGCCTGGGTCATTCAGGTATATCCTGAGACTGTAAACAAGAGTTTTGTTTTTTTTTTTTTTTAAATGAAAAAAAGGTGTCTTTTGTTAAAATGTTATTTTCAAATAGTGCGTGTTAATGATAATTGGAGAGTCTCCATTTTTACTGTCTAACTATTCAGGGCAGCATGGAGAGGGTACAGTGCTTTCAGAGAACATTGACCACCACTGGAGAACATACTAAGGAGAAAGAAGGCATGGTCTCACTAGAAACATTTATCTGAGCTGTGCGCTGATAATTTCAGTATAACTTGATGCTGTTAAAATGTGTCAATTTTACTTAATAATGGAATACCTAAAACTTAGTAAAGCATTATTTTGGACTTGGCTCTGAACATGTTCCCAGAGGAAATTAGCATGTGATTCTGCAAAGACTTGGTGATAAAGCCCCATTCTCAGTACAGGTGGATGTACTCAAATAGCCAGGTGCTCTGAGAGAATAAGATGAACAGTTCTGTGCTTTGGGACATGACATGGACATTTTTCTGGTGCCTTGAACATTAGGACTCAAGGCTGTTCAGTGTTGGGACTCTGAATCTTTGACCAGCATCCACCGGAGATTTCAGGCTCTTACCTCACACCAAAACTTGCAACATTGACCTTTTCTGTATCAGGAGACTTGGGTTTGAAATGAACTTCATTGCTGCTATTGCATGGTCTTCAGATTGTTAAATAATCTGTTGTGTAACTTATCAGCCACCATAATCACATGAACCAATTCCCTTAATGTTTCCACTAATGTGACTATAGGCATAGTCTATTGGTTTTGGCTCTAGAGAGCCCAAACACAGTTGCTGTGACAGTTGTAAGGTATGCATTGTAAGAGGAGATGACCTAGATAGCTTTGAGAGCTCAGGAATGGCTCTAGGGGAAGGTATCCTTAGTTGGTAATTTGATTAAAAAGTTGATAAGAGGAAAAGGTCTCTGTCTCAAATCTGGGCAAGCTCAAATATTTCTTGAGCCCATCTCAGACTCTACAGAATTTCCCAGAAAGCTTCACTGAGTTAACACCAGCAAGTCTTGCTAGAAGAGAACAAGAGAAGAAACCACAGGTTTTGTGCCCCATCCTACACTGCCCTGGGAATGTACATGTCAAGTATGTGACACATACATGGGGATTTGAGACATTCTTGTGCTTAAGGAGAGAATTCATTTTCTTTCTGCAGTGAAATATTTGGGCCCTTTATAGGTTCCACTCATATTGCCCCCGGTGAGAGCAAATTGCATGAAAATTACAGGAAAATGTTCTGGGCCAAGGGCTGGAGAGGGTGAATGGCAGGCAACTTCCGTAGCATGCACAAAGTTTTGAGTCAGTTAACCTATAATTGTTCTATATTTTGTTTGGTTTTACAGGGTCTGTCCATGCAGGCAACAAGCCTGAAACTCCCCATCATTCTGTCTCAGTTTCCTGAGTAGTGGGATTGGAAACATGTGTTAGCACTCTCAGAAATAATATTACTATTTTGTGGTATTTATTATTTGTATACTTTAGGAGTTATAGTATACATTCCTTTATTTGTTCACACTGGCAGTACTTGAAACAAAGCCCAGGGCCTTGCACATGCTAGACAAGTGTTACATCACTGAGATATATTTCAACATGAAGACACAAAGACTCACAACTAGACCATATGTGGAACTTGGAGCACTCAGTCCTAAATAGGATGTCTTTATAAAGGCTCAGGGATCTACTCAGAAGAGGAGGCAGCAAGATTGTAAGAGCTAGAGGCAGTAGATGATTCTGAGGGAAAAAAGTGTCTTCCAGACACAACGAGACTGATACACTCTCAGAGAACATTGCCACATGCTTAGGATCTTCAGAAGCTGAAGTCTGATGGAAGTGCCAGTGTTGAGAGGAGGAAGTGGATACAGGTTTCCACCCCAACCAAGAAGCTATTTGCGATTGGTACTTACTGGCAAGGAGAAAATCAGTTTTCTCCAACGGAGAATCACTGGATATATCATCCACACTTCAGGCCAGGCCCCATGTTCAGGAATAGTTAGCCCAGGCTGGTCTCCATGCCCAGGAATAGTTGTCCCAGGCTGGTCCCCATGCTCAGGAATAGTTGGCCCAGGCTGGTCCCCTTGCTCAGGAGTAGTTGGCCCAGGCTGGTCCCCATGCTCAGGAGTAGTTGGCTAACAAAAAATGAACTTTATGTTTTTATGGGCTTTATATAGACTTGGGGGCCATTTTTTATTTTATTGGTTTTGTTTGTTTATTTGCTTTTGAGAAGGTAAAGGAAAGAGAGGGAGAGAGATAGAAAGAGAGAGAAAACACGACATTGATTGGTAAGAAGGCAGAGAGAACTGGGAAGAGCTAGGGAAAAGGAACAACATAATAAAAATGTATGGCATAGAAAATTTTTAAATAAAAATATAAAATAAATATGACAAAAGGAACCAGTTTGAGCAAACTTTCATGAAATAAATTAAGGACATACTTACTATCCATGATTTTGAGACCAGAACATTTCCTTAAAGAAATACTTATTTTAGAGTAATCTGCACATAACTGTTATGGTGGCCTGATTTTTTTCTTCATCTATGTAAAGGTACTTTTTAAGTATCCAGTAGGTGCCAAGCACTGCCACTACTACATAAAATATTTTTAAAAAGCAAAATAATAACAAAAACATTTGACCTTGTGGGTTTTTTCTTCTTCTAGTGATTCAGTGTTTTCAGTGTAGAATTTAATGAGACTTATCCAAAGTACTTTATTACCAGGAGCTATTGTTATCAGACTTTAAACCTGACATTTTTAGTTATTTACAGGTCTTTTAGTGTGTGTGTGTGTGTGTGTGTGTGTGTGTGTGTGAGAGAGAGAGAGAGAGAGAGAGAGAGAGAGAGAGAGAGATAGTCTAAAGAGTCTTAAAGTCATTGTGACGACTGTGGATTTCCCTGACTCTCAGTAACTGATATATTTTGTAATGACTGCCAAGAGCACCCGTGCATAACTATGGTTCCTTGGTCTAAAACTAGCTTTTAATACCTCTGTTTGTTATGCTTGAGAGACATTGGTGCTATACTTGGGTACCTGCTGTTCTTCAGGGTCCTTTATGCGTCAATGTAATTCTTTTTCCCTCAAAGGAACCAGTTTCCATGTGATCCTTTGGCAGCCAAGCATTAATGCCAGAACATAGGGTGCAATTAGTCCATTCTTGCCTCATTGCCAATGTTCCTAGACCCAGGAATGTGTGTCTTATCATAGCATCTGGCTGGCACATCCACAAGCAAGTCTTTCTTCCCCAGGCTCCGTCAGCTACTGACATTTATGGAGTCTGGAATTCTTTATTAGGAAACTATAAAATTATATAACTCTGAAAGCTGTATTATTAATTACGTCAAATGATAATTAAGATTGTTGCTGGACATTTCAAAATGTGAGTCTTGAGGTACAGCTGGTCAGTAGTTATAGTCAGTACTTATCTTCTAAAAGGAAAGTTGGCCAACTGTGTTTTCAAGAGATTTTCCCCTTCATGCTTTGTTATTTTTACTGAAGCTTAAATTGCAAAATAAATAAATGTGTGACAGAAGTATTCTTTACCTTTGTCCTTTGTTACCAGTTTATTTGAAGAGGCAGCATGCTTCACAAGCACAGAGCTTCTTAACATTGCTTGTTATGGTAAATATAATTATTTCTTACAAGACAGATGAAGAACAATAAAATATTTTCAAACTGTGTGACCTAAGCTAGATACTGATGTGCATTGTTCTGGGTTTTAGCAAAAGGTAAGGGTAAATCTTGAATTTGACTTGATTTCTAGATCCACTTTTGAAATACTGTGTACAAACTAATTAAAATAAATTTATTTATACTTTATGTTTTTAACATCCTAGGAACATTTTGTCTACTCAATGAACCAGAAGCAAAAATTCTAAAATGTCATTTATAGAGCATTTTTATCTGCTTGGTTGGTTTTTATTTGTTTCAGTCTTAAAACAAGGAAAATTTATACTTGAATTATTGTTGGATCACTTCTCTGCTTCCTAACTCAAACTAGAATTTCAAATATCTAAACTTTTGACTAAACTGGTGTTCCCAATCACTGCACAAATTCCATGGAGCAGGGGAAGCTGGTCTCTCCACTGTTGTAACATGAAACTCATGAGCATATTCTTTGTTTAGATGTTAGGGCTTCGATTTGCTACCTACCCATGAAGCCCTCTGCAGGTTAAAAACTGAAAACTCAGACAGAGGCACTAATGTGAGAATTCCTACAGCAACCTTTGACCCAGATGTAGCAGAACTGGCTGTCTTCTCTCAAGCCTGCTAACACGTCAAAATTCAGAGAAAGGACATTGAGTGTAACAGATGTGGACAGAGAAGAGCAGTGAGTGTCCAACCAAAGGATTCTCTAGCTGGAGAGCAGAGCATCTTGGTAGATCAATGAAAACAAATATCCCAGTCAAACAGCAGAGAGTATGAAAACGTAAAGACTAAAAAATGTAGTGGTCATTCTCAGATGCTTTTATAGTCAGTAAAGTCTTATGCAAATTGTTGTAATTAGAAAAAAGCTTTTACTGATAACCAAAATTAACTTAATACAGATAGAATATAGTGACTTTATATATATATATATGCATATATATATACACACACATAACCCAGCAAGAGTGAGATATCAGTACGGTACAATAGAACATTATAACACATAGAAAATTATACTTCAGCAGCAGCAGCATATCTTTGTTGTGATAATGCCACCTACTGTGATAACAAACTCACATAAAAAACATATCATCCTATAATCTTCCTTCAGTATCTAATCTGAACAGGCAAATGCTGAAAGCTGACCAGGTGCATGCACTAGAATATTATGCATGCAGGGAGAAGGGGATGGTGCATGGGATGGACAGGTTGTAATGCACAAGTACAGATAAGAACACATTCAACTATCCACAAGGCACAGGTGTCCACAACTGGCCTGGAACTATACAGTGCACAGCTATAACCAGGTGCCGAACACACTGTCCCCATGGAAAGTGTACATAAATAGGAATGACATGAAGAGCATGTATTTTTGTCATCCAAGCAGAATTTTTGCTTTCATGTGGTGTATTCTGTCAAAATGTTCGTTAGGACTTCTATGCCAGAGTGGGGGTGAGTTACTCATTTCATATCCTACTCATGGGGATTATATAAAGCACAATTAGTTATCAACAATGTCCTTCCATGTGGACTCTGAGGCAAAAGGAAAGATGGCTGTTTCTATACATACTTATCAAACCATCCTGGTGTTTGAACCAAGTAGAAAAAAAAAATCCCCAGTTTTATTATGGGAGCAATACTACAGAAAAGACTGGTGGTATCCGCTCTTCACAGACCATCACCAGCCCTGATAAATCTGCACTGCTAAAATCCCTGGTTACAGACCGGAGAACTGCAGGCTAACTGGAAACAGACCAATCCTGTTGCATAGCTATGTAAGGCTATAAAATGTTACCACAGCCTGTCTTTATTTTTAATTCTGATATTTTGTTCCATGTGGATTTTTATGTGAATTTTAGGTATTTGTTTAGACTTGCATAGTGTTTGGCTTTCCTTTAAATATGGAACAAGAGCAATTGAGAATTTTATTCTCCTCTCAGTCCAAACTGTGAAGTAAGGAGAAGCAGGAGCTTCTTTCAAATCAGGCTTTAGGTGTATGTGTTGGCACAAACCATTATTCCTAGCATTCTGGAGGCAGAGACAGGCAGATCTGTAAATTAACAAGTAGCCTGGCCGACATCTCGAGTTTCAAGCCAGTTATTACTATTTAGTGACACTATGTGTCAAAACAGAACCAACCAAAACATCAGAAACATCTAGTGGGCTTTATTGGATCACACAGTTTTCTATAAACACTCAGCCTTACTGGAAGCTAAAAAAATTAAATGTTTTCTCATACCCTCTGATATTCTAGAAATAAACCCAAAGACCTTCCAACTGAGTTTAGTGTGAATGCTACTGCTTACTAGTAGTAAGTTAGATCAATTTATCCAGCCTCCATTTCTTAATAAATTTGATAGAATGGTCCCCACCCCATGTGTTAGTGTTGAGCCAATAAAGTCCATGTTCAGAGCTGGCTTTAGTTTCTGGAGCCTACTTAGTAGACAGGGCTTGTACTTAGAATGGAATGGACTTGGAATTCTTAAGCTTTGATCAAGGTGCTCAGCATTTCCCTTAGCACTAGAGCATGGAAATGTTGAAGCTGGCTTGTGGCAGACACCTGCTTCACAATGGACATTCAGGAAACACTAGCATTACCAGCTATATTGCATTTGGTTTGTGGATGCAGTTTGAAATACTGGCCCTGTTCTCGGACTGTGAAGGTCTAAACACAGTCTCATTAATTATAAATTTTGCCTTCTGTAAAAAGATGCCAGAGTGGAATGGAGGCAAGACAGCACAGTGCATATAGGGAATCAAGGACTAAAAATGACAGCTACAAAGGGCGAGAGAGTGAGTTTTCACCCCGTCCTCAGGTGCACATTACATTGGGTTAAACATTCAGTTCAGAAAGGAAGCTCCAGCCTCAGAACTGTTTCACCAACTATGTGTCCTGATCTCAGGTGGTGACTCCTTCCACACACTCACTCTTCAAGGCTACACTCAGCCATTCAAGGACTCCTTCAGCGCTGGCTCCCAGTCAGTCCTGTTCCTCTGGGCATCATCAGTCAGCACCAGCCAGAGACTTGGATGTTCAGAGGGGTCACATTTCACTTAGCACTATTGCTTCCATTTTTTTTTCAACACTTAACCACAAAAAGTCTCTTTTCCTTGTTTTATTAGGCAATAAAATGAATGGAATTCAATTGCTTTTGATTTTATTAGTTTTATTTCTCATTTTGCTGGCAACTTTCCATTCTCAGTGGTCAAACAATATCTTACAAACTTCTTCCTGCCAGAAAGGGCCAAGAATTGGAAACAAAAGCCTACTTGCCTCTGAGAGGGAAGAGAAATCCATTCACAAGCTCTCTAGCAACAAACCTGTTTAGTCAGAGTCAACAGTGCAATTTTATTTAGCTCAGCATATTGACATCCTCAACAAATCAACACTGTCAAACAAGAGAGGGCTGGTAAGTGCTTACACAGAACTGTCTGCATGGTTGTTTTCATATTTATTTTTACACTTCAGAGTCTTATGAATATGTCCTTAGCTTCTAGGGAGGACCAAGCTGTAACTACCAACCCCCCAACCCGCCTTTTTTGCTATGATCTCGTCTGTGTAGAAAGGCCTCGGGGAACTCACAGATTCCTTGAGGAGGTGTTTGGTCAGCTTGCGAGCAGAATGGGGAATGCTGTCTCTGTTCCAGATGCTGGTTCATCCATTCTTCATCATACAAGTACATGCTACACACATGGGGAGTAGACCTATTCCATCTGTTAAAATACATTGATTGTTGGCTCTCCACAAAACTTCCCATTTCAGAATAGGGAAGAAGAAGATGGAGCAGAACTCAGGCAACCCCTATCTTTCAGAGGGATTCAGGCTGTAGATCTCTCCCCTGCTGCCTTCCCTTCCCAGTCACTCTCTAATTAACGAGCATACCCCTAAGTACCTCCTCCCTCCTTGTTCCGTGGCCCATTTGCTTTGTTCCTAAGTCCTCTGGTGTCCTACAAGTTTAGAGGTCTCAACCAGGAGATGGTGGTGTCTTTTCACAATGAGGCTTTATCTTGAAGTCTCCTGGCTTCATCCCTTGCCCACCTAGGCAAGATGGATAAATAAGTAATCAAGTAAATTTTCCCCTAAGAGAGTTCACTCCCTTCCATTATACCCCATAGAGAACTTTTCATGTCATTTACTGATGAAATTTAAATCTGTATTGGCTGGTTTTGTGTGGCAACTTGACACAAGGTAGAGTCATCAGAAAGGAAGGAGCCTCAGTTGAAGAAATGCCTCCATGATTCAAATGTAAGGCAATTTTTCAATCAGTGATCAATGGAGGAGGGCCTAGCCCATGGTGGGTGGTACCATCCCTGAGCTGGTGATGGATTTTATAAGAAAGCAGGCTGGGCAAACCTAATTGTAGAAGAAGCAAACCTAATAAGCAGCACCCTTCCATGGCCTCTGCATCAGGCCCTACCTCAGGAATCCTGCCCTGTGTGAGTTCCTGTCCTGACGTCCTTCAGGGATGAACGGCAATGCGGAAGTGTCAGCCAAAGACACTCTCTCCAACCTGCTTTTTGTTCATGCATTTGTCACAGCACTAGAAACCCCAACTAAGACAAATTGGTGCAAGTGCAGTGGGGTACTGCTGTGACAGACACGATCATATTTTGGGGAGCATTGAGGAAGGACTTTGGAACTTTGGGCTTGAAGAGGTTTTGAATGTCAAGAGCTCCGTGGGCTGTTCTGTGGGAGCTTGGAAGGTAAGAATGTTGAGAGCAGTGTAGAGGATAGAGGCCTGGCTTGTGAAGTTTCAGAGGGGAGTTTAAAGGCCCTATTAGGGTCATTTGCTATTTTGAATTAAGATCCTGTGGCTCTCATTATTTGGAGCTGAAGAACCTGCTGTCAATTAACAGGACATCAGAACTACTAAAGTAAAATTTTGCTTTACTGCGATACCTGATGCTGGTCAGCTGGAACTAAGAAATGAGCAGTGATCAAGAAGAGACCAGCAACACTGAGGTGAAATTTCCTGGGGAATGTTTCCTGAGAGCATAGAGAAGCTATGTTCCAGGTGTAGTCGAGGTTTTACTTCACACTGCAGCTGGGGTTGGTAATGTATGAGAGTCACCCAGGTGGTACTGGTTTTGAAAGCATGAAGGGATCACAAAGAGCAGCTGATGCTTGGCACTGTGAGAGGTCCAGCCTCAAAAAGGGCAGGATTCCTGAGGTAGGGCCTGATGCAGAGGCCATGGAAGAGTGCTGCTTACTAGTCTGTGAGAGGCCATTGGTGAAGGTCCAGCTTCAAGTGGCAGTTGCAGGCCCAGGACTGAAAGGGCTGTGAAAAGAAGTTAGTTGAAGCTTGGCACAATGAGGAGAGCCTATGAGAGGTTACTGAGGAAAAGTGCAGTCCAGTTGCTGCTGAAGACCCCAGTGTTTTGGAGATGACAGTATCATGGGATGGCAGATGGAAGCAGCAGTAGAATAGAGGCCGTCTAAGCCTGGAAGACAAGCTGTATGTGCTGCAGAGGGTGGAGTTGGAGAAGTGACCCAAGCCCCTTGGAGGAGTCCGGAAGATCGTGAGTAGATCCCAGACATTAGACTGCTGGAATTTTATCTTCCTTTGGTTTGATTGTGACTGTGTCTGCCTTGATTTTTTTTTTCCCCTCATGAGTAAGAAAGCATTTTAATGGAACCCACAGTAGAGAGACTTAGAATTTTAAAAGACTTGGGATTTTTTAAGGAGATTGACTATTTTAAAGGGCCTAAAATTTTAGTGTTTAAATTTATAAAGACTATGTAACTTTTAAAGTTATTTATGTTTTTAAAGTAAGATCTTGAAGGTGTACGAGAAAGGAAGAGCTATGACTTATAGTGATCTGTTTTGTGTGTCAACTTGACACAAGCAAGAGTCATCATAGGAGGAAACCTCAGTTGAGGAAATGCCTCCATGAGATCCAATTATAAGGCATTTTCTCAATTAGCAATCAATGGGGGAGGGCCCAGCCCATGGAGGGTAGTGCCATCCTTGGTCTGGTGGTTCTGGCTCAATAAAAAGCCGACTTAGTGAGCCATGAGAAGCAAGCAAGTAAGCAACACTCCCCCATGGCCTCTGCATCAGATCCTGCTCTGTTTGAGTTTCTCATCCTGACTTCATTCAGTGAAGAACAGCAATGTGGAAGTGTAAGCCTAAGCTAAATAAACTCTCTCCTCCCAAACTGTTTTGCTTATGATGTTTCATCACGGCACTAGAAACCCTAACTAGGACACTGCTTTTTGAAAATAAATATTTTGGCATTGCTATGTGAGGCAAAAATTTATGCCTCACTCCATCTCTTGCAGTAATAAGAAGAGACAAGGGGGAGGGTGAGCTTTCAGTGCATCTTAATACAGGGAAGTAGACAAGGTGTCCCAGGAGGGATAACATCCAGCTCTTAAGAGATCAATGGAATGAAGGGGGAGGTGTAGGGAAGATTTCCATTAGAAGAGAAAACAACCACAAATGAGTTTTCATGGGCTTTTAGTGTGGGATACATCTGGTGACTCCTGCCTTGAGATCTGTGCTGTCAGGTAGATGACAGATACTCGTTGAAATTGCATTTGCAGAAAATAGCAAGTAATGTGTATCTAAGTATGTGCCAAATATTGACATTCAGTTGGACAATATGTCTATATAATAGCTCAATCTGAAAGCACTTATGTGGAATAATGGAACACAGGGTATGAAGAGGGGTGCATTTCAAGAGAGACTGACAGAATGCTCAGAATGAAATGATAGTGTGTGCCATGATAGTGGGTGTCAAGATACTGCATGGCATGATAGTACATGCCATGCTGATAGTACATGTTGTGGTGATAGTACATGCCATGGTGATAGTACATGCCATGGTGATAGTGCATACCATGTTGATAGTACATGCTGTGGTGATAGTACATGCCATGCTAATAGTACATGCCATGGTGATAGTGCATACCATGATTGTGCATGCTATGATGACAGTGCATGTCATGCTGATAGTGCATGTCATGCTGATAGTGCATGTCATGCTGATAGTGCATGCTATGGTGATTGTGCATGCTATGATGATAGTGCATGCCATGATGATATTGCATGCTATGGTGACAGTGCATGACATGATGATTGTGATAGTGTATGCCTTGATAGGGTATGTCTGATATGCCATGCTAGGACTCCACACTTCACTGGCTGGAGAAAATAAAAGGTTGGTCAAGACAGACAGCATGGGATATGTAAGTTAGTAAGACTGTTCCATAGAAAGTGAAGGGTAAAACAGAAACTAAGGAATGGAAGGTGGGAGAACGGAAGGCCCAGGGCTTGGGAGGTAGAATAAGAAGACCATGACCCATGCAGGTCATTTTAGAGCATTAACATGACCTTACAGTTGGCTGAATTTGGGGACAGAGGCTAAAGTTACAGAAAAACAAGAGCACCATAGTGGTAACTGCAAAGTTCTGGTGTGGCCAGAAGTGTATTCGTGTGTGTGTGTGTGTGTGTGTGTGTGTGTGTGTGTGTGTGTGTGTGTATGGGGGGACAGAAGTCAACCTCCCATGTCATCTTTCAGGAGCTGTTTGTACTTTACTTTGAGATAGGTCTTTCATTAACCTAGAACTCATCAAGTAGGCTAGGCTAGCTGGCCAGGGAGCCCTAGGTTCCCTCTCTCCACTTTCCTAGTGCTGGGATTCTAAGAGCATGCCACTACACCAGGTCCATACATACATCACTATCACCCCAGCTTCAATCAGCAAGTTCTTTGCTTTTATAAGATTTGTTTTTATTATTTTTAATTATGTGTCTGTATGAGTGAATGGCATGTGTGGGTGTCCAGGAGGTCAGATGCACTCATCAGATCCCTAGGAGCTGCATTTACCAACTGAGCTATCGAAGGATGATTAGGAGCTGTATTTACAAGCAGTGAACCACCTGAAATGGGTACAGAGGGCCTCTGTAATGACAGTATCACTTTTAGCCTCTGAGTCTTCTCTCTGTGATACTTTCCTCTGATTAGCTATGGTGTGGATGGAAGAAGAGAGAGCACACTGGGGCTGGAGACCTGGGTGAGAATGACTGTGATTTCGGAAAAATGACATAATTTTGAGGACTCTATGTATAACTTAGAGTGATCACCTGGAATTCATAAATAGTTTTAGTCCAGTCCAAGACAAAGTCAACTTTCAGCAGAGGATGAGAGAGCAAAGCTCCATGAGGAATGCCCCAGAGAACAGCACGTTTCCTGTGTTAGCATTTTGCTTTCTGTGCTTTTAGTTACCCGCAGTGAAGCTTAGTCCCAAACATACAATGAAAATCATTAGAACCGATCATTGTACACTGTTGTAGGCAGTGCGGAGAACCCTTCTCTTCTCCATCAGCTGGATTGTGAACAATCCTTCTTTCAATTATGTCCACACTGTATGCATCATCCACCCCTTAGTCTCTTCAGAGTCACCAGGAGCATCTGACCAGAGGTCTCAGTTTCACTGTGCCATGTTCAAGTAACCCTTATTTACCTAATAGTGAGTTCCAAACAAATCACAATCATGAAAGCAGTGAATTGGAAACTCACGGATGCTATGAAAGAAGCCACAAGCTGCTTCCTTTGGCTGAAAGGTAAGTTGTTGAAATGATGAAGAGGAAAGAGTCCTGCACTGGGGTCCACAGGAAATCTTTCTATGCACTTAGGGAAGATGAAAAAGGAAATTCATGTTAGCTGTGATGGCAAGCATTAAAGTCTAGTATTTATTGGTAGAGCTTGAAGCTGCTTCAAGATAGAGAAGGCATTCAACTTACACACACAGGAACAGGAACATCAGTATGTTCAGGGCTTGATGCTGCCAATTTGAAAATGGACTAATGTGTCCAGATGCTGAGGCCACAGAGGAACACTGAGCGGACCTGCAGCATCTTGATGTGCAGTGGCTGTGCGGAAGTAGGAACAGAGAGATAAGACAGGACCCTAGATACGCAAGGAAGGAAAAAGATCAGCAGACCTGCAGGATAGCTGGAGAGGTAGGAGACACAGATGAGCCACAGAGACATTGAGGTTGTGGACAAGAAGACTGGGCATGCTCAGGACAGCAAGACAGTGAGCTAGTGCTGAGTTTAAGGAGGGAACGTGGTGTTGTGCATTCCCTGAGCATCAGCTTGTTTATGTAGCTGTGAGTGAAGGTATCTTGTTTGCATCAATTACACACCCTAGCCAAACCCACAGATTTTGCAAAGGAGAAAAACATTATGCAAGTTGATAGCATTCCTAAGGATATTAATATAGAATCTGAATCAAGTCTTGTTATTTTATGTGTTTTGATGAGAGAGAGAGACAGAGACAGAGATGGAGACAGAGATAGAAAGACAGAGAGAGATTGAGATTCACTCCCATGGAGAAAACTAAAGTAGTTAAATGTCCCATCTGGTTTAAATTCAGTTGAGTAATTTGAAAGGGCTTTTCTAGAAATTTCTTGGCTTGCTTAGAATTAAAAAAAAAAAAAAAAAAAAAAAAAAAAAAAAAAAAAAAAAAAAAAAAAAAAAAAAAAAAAAAAAAAAAAAAAGCTTAAGACCTCAGAATGTCTCCAAGCATCTGTCTGTTTCTCTCTGTGTGTTATGGGACTGAACCAAGGGCAGAGGTCTTAGACCTCACATAGGCCTTACCTTAAGGAGATGGCCGTGGCACACCTGTACTTTTGTCCTTGAATGCTGGATTTTGTGGCAGACGAACTTATGGTCCTATTTCCTGGGTGTGAGCATGAACCACGGGCTCATCCTGTCCCTTAGGACATGGCTTTTTCTGTTGTCTTGTTGGCTTCTCTGTCACTCTTCATCTTGCTTTTGGCACACACTTGTCCCCTGTACCTTAGCAGTGTCACCACATTGCCACAGCAAGCTGCAGCCAGGCTCGCTACTTCTTAGCTCAGTATTCACACCATGTAGAAACAAAACTATGTCCAGAAACTGTTTTCTAGTTTGAGGTAACTGGGTATACTATTCTCACAAGAGAATTCAAGCAAAAGATTATAGGCTTAATGAAGCAAACAGGGGAAAAATGGAATTCAAAATGAATTTGTGCATTTATACTTTCATGTCAAGTTTTTCTGGCTTGAGGGCTAATTAAAATGTCATTGCGATTAATATGCCTCTGAGTGCTAATAATCTCCAGTGAGAAAGGTGGGGAAGTTTCAACAGTGATTTGGAGGTGATACCCAACTGAAGAAAGCAGACCCAAGAAAGACCAGAGATGACATAGAGGCAAAGAGATTCAGTGGAAAGAAAGTCAAAGCCTGAGTGGAGAGAGGCAGCAAGCAAAGGATGCCTGTGGGAGCATCTGGCATCTATTTGAAATGCGGAAAGTTGCAGGTGTCTGTCCACCTGCACAGGGTCCTGCCTGGAGTAAAACCTGGATCAGCTCTTTTCACACAGAGTATTTCCATAATGCTCCTCTATGTACTGCTATAACTTACATAAGGAACTGGGTAGGAGTAGCAGGTCTTGGCATGTTGGGCTGCAATGCTGAGCATTATTTAAGACCTGGGTTCATTAAGATGTTTTCTAAATGCAGGGCTGAAGTAGGGACATCTGACCAAAGTAAAGGAATGGATATGTTTAGGTCCAAATTACCATAGACTCCCTGATTCTAGCTGGACAAGAATCTCTCTGTCTGCCTAATTTGGATGATAAATGGTGGTTTTTGTGCTATCTAGATAATGGGTTATTTCCAAGTTACTTCCTACCTCTCTGAATCCTCCAACCAAAAGGGCCGAGATCTTGTTTCCACCTACCTTCTTACCCCATCAATTCCTGTCTCCTGTCTCTACAGATCTCTAGATCTCTATGGCTAACTAAAGGCTAGCTTGCCCTCTGACTCCAAGCAAGCTTTATTTGTCAGAACAAAAACAAAATATCATACAGCACATATTTAGGAGTATTTCAGCAAGGCTGTGTGAAGATGGAATGTCAGTTGATGGATTCCCATTCCTTAATGCTTGAGGGTTATTGCTAATAGCAGTGTAATTGGCTCCCCATGGGTCATACTGCTCACAGCTGATTCCTTCTATGGTGCAGCTAACTCTCAAGTAAAGTGTCAGAGGATCAGAGACAAGAGAGGTTCTAACTTGGTGGAATTAGTCAGCCTGTGCCTACCTTGTACATGTGTTCAATGGCAGTAGATATCTGTCTGGATGCAGAAGGATGAGGGGGTTTGAGAAGATGTAGAGAGGGGTGGGCTTGGAGAAGATGCTTTGAACATCAAGGCGAGCAGTGCAAATGACTTACTTAGCTGAGTGGTCAGTTGTGCATATTTCTCTCTGCCTTTTTCTTCCTTATCCTAATCTTCTTATTTACATTAATTTTTCTTTTTGATTATGGTTATCATAAAGGCAAGCATTCAGGGAGGATTTTTACAAAAATAAAAAAAAAAACCAAGACTCTTTGTGCCAGCTACTTCCTGTGTGGCTTCCCTCTATCTGCGGATGAAGGAAAGCAATCACTTTCCCTCAGAAAATATCCCAGCAATGGACCAATAAATACAAGTTGTCATGGAAACCAAGACAAAAGGAAATAGTGCTAAGACTGAATAGTAAGAATTTGTTTGGCCTTAACAAGTATTTTTCTCCAATTTTAAAAATTTAGAGCCACCCTAAAAATCTTTGTGCATTTTAGTATTCCTCAACAACGTCACCTTGACATCTTGGAGAAATTCTGAGAATTACATTGAAATGATCCTGAGGGGCAGCAATCATGTGACAGACACGATCAGAGATGTGGAGTCAGACAGACCTGGGTAAGCATGACACTATAGTATGTTCCCATCATCATTTGACACTAAAAATTCCCATTACATGGAGCATCTTGACAATACATTTTGGGATTCAGTGGCTCTGTTTGTCTCTAGAAGATAAGAACTTCAAGAACTAGCACACACCCCCCAACATTTTACTGCTCATATTAAGGTATGAGGCTTATTTTCTGTTAATAAACATAATTTTCCTAGTGCTGTAGTTAAAGTATTTTTCATATTAAAAAAAATCAGTGACACAAATTTCTAATGGTTTCTCTGGAGTTTAGAAATACCTTCACAAATTTATAACTCTTAATTTGTAAAGGACATTATTTGCAATGAAAATATTGAGTTAGCCAACAGCTTTTCTTTGGGGTTCTACAAAGGCAGATCTTACTGGGTCTGGGGGAGTACACATGGAGTGAACTTGGAATCAGAAACAGTAAGTCTGAATTTCAGATCATTCAATTGATCTCTAAGTACTAACAGTGGATAATTACACTTTTGAATTTCATTAATATTTTTTTAGTCTCAATTTTCCTAGATGCTACAGAAAAATTCCCAATGCTTATTTGGTGTCCTAGAATTTCTTTTTTTTTTTTCCTAATGCAAACTAACTTTCATGCAACAACTATTCTGCACCAAGAGTTGTCCTAAAGCTTCATGCATGCCCTCCCTTAGGGACATGCTAATTCTATCATCATAGGGACAGGAGCTTAGATAATGCAATTCCAGAAAGAGGAAAGACAAAGGTGGATTTCTTGTCCACGGTTGCCCAGCATTGCCCAGTTAGGTAAGTGGTAGATTCAGAACTCAAACCCAGATCATCAACCTTTAGATAACATTACCACTCCTAATATGTAATAAATGGTTGGTAATGTGCTAGCTAATATGTTAGCATTTTACAAGTTTTTAACCCAGAGGATGGTGAGGGGGTCTAGTCAGTATAGTGCTTGCATGATGAGCATGGGAGCCTGGCTTCTGATTCTGATGACTCTTGTAAACATTTAGGCACATTGGTGAATTCCTGTAATTCCTGTGATGGAGAGATGGGATGTGGAGATGAACAGATTGTGTGTGGTAAAGTTTCAGACCCCAAAGAGACTCCGTCTCAACAAAAATGGCAGAAAGTGCCTGCGGTTGAACACCTTCATCCATACACTGACATTCATCCACACACTGTGCATCTATACATCTGTACACCCAGCACACACACTCATGCACGCACGCACACACACACACAGAGGGATGTTACACATATACATAATACTCCATTACTCAAAGATGAACACCATAATTTTACCTCTAACCTTCATTCACACACTTATGCATTTTGTGTGTACACACATACACAAATATTACACACATAAATAAGACCCCATTACTCAAATGAATACTAACAGGCAGATATGAAGCCCTTCATTGGTATACAGAGAAGAAATCAGGCTCAGAATCTGTGCTCAAGAAACCTGCCTACTGTTTTGCAATTCAAAGATAAACTCCTTTTGCATACCTTCTCCCACCCTCCAGCTCATCCTCAACTTCACCAGCCTAATTTCTCATGATTCTTTTGATGGTAAAATGCTGCTGTGAAAAGCCATCAGTTCCCTTTGAAACCTAACCCTAACCCTGCTTTCCCATGTGGTTTTTTTTTTTTTTTTTTTTTTTTGTAATCCGTATGCTTCCTTTGTAGGGATCATCATAATTTCATTTAGTTATCCTTATGTAAGTATTGGATCAACACCTGCCTCCCCCACCTACTTCTGATTAGAATTATATCATCAGAATTTAGCACATAGTAGGTGTGTGGCAAATACCTATGTGAACTGGTACTTTGGAAACTTTGTTCTTTTTCTGATTATAAACATTAGCAGTTGTGATGGATAAAAGGATCCATTTTCTCTCTCTGTGGGGCTGATTAAGTGATCTTGAGAGGAAAAGGAAAAAAAGGAGTTGAAGACAAAGGAAAGTCAGGATTTGTGGAAAGAGCTCAGTCCGGGGAAACACAGATGGTGACTGTAGCAGTTTAAGTGGTAAGAAAACCGACTTGATGCAAGAAAGAGCAAGAAGGATAATTTTGCATATGTGTAAACTGAGGGTAGCTGAACTTTTCCCTCTTTATTCGAACCTAGTCTTCAGTGTTTTGACTAAGGTAAAATATCATTTAAATGTGTAAAATGTTTCTGTTCTCATTGAGCCAAAGCTTCTCATTTTTGTAGCTGTTAAATTGTGGAATTGATGGCTGTGGAGCATGCAATAGTTTATCCAATGTTACAGTTTGATGGAGGACAAGATACAGGACCCAAGTCTTTTAATAGATTCATGAGGAGAAGAGAAGAAATGAGAGATTAAGACCAAATGTACACAATCTGTTTCAGTTGTTCCTACCAAGGGTCTAGTCTAGTCAGTTACTCTTACCCTGGATCTGTTCTTAACATGTTCACATTTACCAACAGTATTTGGTAGAGTATTTGCCCTCAGAGACAAGATATCTGCTCTGTGACACTTCCTGGGGAGATATGAACAAATACCACAGATATAGAACCAGAGACAGATCAAAGTACAGATACTATGCAAGTTCATCTTTGAGTAAGGTGGACAGACACAGTATACATTTTGAAATGTAGAAGGGAAGCAGTCTCAGGACTCAGCTCAGTCTCAGGTGCTGCCACTTCTTGTGAAAACAAGCAGAGTCTCATTGGTAGCTGAATCAGGGAGTGGAACCAAGAAACAAAGAACGATTGACAAAGACCTATAGGTACAATTGCATTCTGAACAGGAGTCATTCCTCACCCTCCTTGGAGGGGTTTCTGACAGAAAATACCCAGCTGGACTCAGAATGGCTGTGACATGGCAGTTGCTGTCTGCTTCTAGGTTTTTTCTCCTTCCATGAGAGTTTGCCACATGTGCCTCTTTCACTACTGAATGTCATGGATGTGAAGAGCAGACATGTTTTGAGTTTGGAAGTCTGCGCATCATGAGGAGGTACTGAGACACCCCACTCAGTGAATATCATCTCCACTTAAACAGTTAAAAACTGTAAGATGTTATTCACTGAGAGCAGGACTGTCATGCTTTGAGTCTTGATGTAGACATAGAAGGTCAGTGCATTTTGGACTACAAGAAGCAGACATAACTGAATCCAGAGTGAACTGATAGGCATAAATAAAATGTCATAATATTGATTTGTTTTCTCCCATGAAGAGGGGGAATTTATTTTTTTTTAACACTTAAGAATATTACTTACTCACTCTGAAATTATGCTGAGAGTCAGTTCCCAACATAAATGTGTTGAGCGGTTGTGGGGTCTTTCAGATGTGGTCAGGTGACTCATGGTAGAATTATACTTTCAGGAATGGGCTAATTCTTATGGGAAAGAAGGGTTCTCTAACATGGAACTAGGTTAGTTATCTCAAGAGCAGATTGGTGTTAGGTGAGAATACTGTTTTTCCTTGTCTCTCTGAGTGTGCTTGCTTGTGGATATGCATTTCTGCCATAGATTCAATAAGGCTTCTGCCCAGAACCACAGACATGATCACAAACTCCAGAACTATGAGCTTAGTAAGCTTCATTCCTTTATAATTTATTCAGCCACAGACATTTTGTCATAGCAACAAAATATGTACTATGTGATTTGCTTTGGCCAATGGAATGCTAGGACATCTAAGGGCAGTCTTGAAGAGTTTTTGTGTTTTAGGGCTCACTAAAACACCATGGAAACTTCTATGTGAGTAACCATAGATTAACTTATTGGAGAATGGGGTTTTATGTGTATGAAGTCCTACAGATCTTAGACAGTAAAGAGAATTATGAACCAGGAGGAAATTTTGTGTTTAAACCACCAGATTTTGAGGCAGTGTCTTAGTCACTATTCTGTTGCTGAGAAGAGACACCATAACCAAGGTGACTCTTATGAATGAAAGTATTTAATTGGGGCTTGCTTACAGAGAATTGGTTCATTATCATCTGATGGAAGCATGGTGGCATGCAGGCAGATGTTGGAACAGTAACTGAGAGCTATAACATATTCAGAGAGAGAGAGAGACAGAGACAGAGACAGAGACAGAGAGACAGAGAGAGATTGATTTTGTGTTTGGCATGGGCTCTTGCAACTTCATAACCCACCACCAGTGACATCCTTCCCTCAACAAGCCACACCTTCTAATCCTTTAAATTCTTTCAAATAGTGCCACATAACACTGCTTTCATTGTGTACCATGAGTTTGGGTATGTTGTGGATTTCTTTTCTTTTCTTTTCTTTTTTTTTAAATTGTTTTTTGACAACGAATATCAAACTTTATATAAAAAAGCAAAACATTCAGAATAGATAACAAAAAACAGTAATAAAACTTCTCTTTTCTCTAAAATACATGAAACCTAAAAAATAAAATCTAAAGCTCCTCAAGCCAGGTTAGTAGACTCAGCTACAGATGAAGAAAGCACAGTAGGTCACAGCTAATGTCCACAGATGCACTATGACCACCACAAATTTCTGCTAAGCAACACTTCTACAGTCAAACCAGAAGTTTTGTTTTGTTTTGTGTATGTGTGTGCTTTAAATCACTTTATTCACCCATCATCTTTCAATGAAAAAAAAGAATGTTTTTGCTTAAAATCCACTGAGTGAGTACATCTCCTGCTTATTCTAGGTTTGTGATACCTCGCTCAGGAGGATATTCTCTAGATCCATCCATTTACTGGCAAATTTTAGTATATCATTTATTTTTTCTTACTGATGAGTAGTACTCCATTGTGTAGATATACTACAGTTTGTTAATCCATTCCTCAGTTGAGGGGCATCTAGGTTGTTTTCAGGTTTTTGCTATTACCAACAATATGAACATAGTTGAGCTAATACTTTTGGGGTGTGAATATGTGTCTTTATGGTATATGCCCAATAGTGGTATTGCTGGATCCCTGGGGAAGTGATTTTCAGTTTTTCAAGAAACTTCCATAGTGCATTCCAGAGTGGCTGAACAAGCTTACACGACCACCAACAATGGAGGAGTGTTCCCCTTGCTTTGCATCCTCTCCAGGGCAGGCTATCATTTGTGTTTTTAATCTTAGCCAATCTGACAGGTGTAAGGTGGTATCTCAAAGTTGTTTTCATTTGCATTTCTCTGATGGCTAAAGATGTTAAGCATTTTTTCATCTGTCTTTCAGCCATTTGTAATTCTGCTGCAAATTCCCTTTTTAGTTCTGAACCCCATCTTTTGATTGGGTTATTCAGGGTTTTGTGCTCTAGTTTCTTGAGTTCTCTATATATTTTAGAGATTAGTACTCTGTCACTTGTAGAGGGGGATGAAAATCTTTTCCAATACTGTAGGCTGTTGTTTTGTCTTATTGACTGTGTCCTCGGTCTTACAGAATCTTCTCAGTTTCAGGAGGTTCCACTTATTGATTGTTGTTCTTCGTGTCTGTGCTACTGGTGTTATATATAGGAAGTGGTCGCCTGTGCCAATGTATTGGAGGGTATTTCCCACTTTCCTTTCTATCAAGTTCAGTGTAGATAGTTTTATGTTGAGGTTTTTGATTCACTTTGATTTGAGTTTTGTGCAGGGTGATAGGCTTGGATCTGTTTGCTTTTTTCTACATACTACCATCCAGTTATGCCAGCACACTGTTGAAAATGCTATCTTTTTTTCCACTGAATATTTTTGACAAAGAGGTATTTATAGGTGTGTGGCTTAATGCCTGGGTCTTCAGTTGGATTCCATTAATCCACAAGTCTATTTATATGCCAGTATCAGGCTGTTTTTAATATTGTAGTTCTATAGTATAACTTGAATTTGGGGGGGGGGGTGGTCATTTGGTGAACAAAATGGTTTTGGCAATCCTGGCTTTCCTGTTATTCAAAATAAAATTTAGTATTGTTCTTTCAAGGTGTGTAAAAAAATTGTGTTGGGATTTTGATGAGAATTGCATTGAATCTGTAGATTGCTTTTAGTAAGATTGCCACTTTTACTATGTTGATCCTACTTATCCAGGAGCATGGGAGGTCTTTCCATTTTCTTAAATCCTCTTCAATTTTTTTCTTCAGTGATTTAAAGTTTTTGTCAAACAGATCTATTACTTCTTTGGTTATAGTTACACCAAATGCTATTTGCAGCTATTATAAAGGGTAATGTTTCCCTGGACACCAGGTGGTCACGCTGTTCAGAGAGATGTCTGTCTCTCTGTGATGACACGGCCTGCCTTTCAGGCAGGGGCTGGCCATCTGTGATGTGACCTCCAAGATTGCTGGGGAAGGCTTCTCCCAGCCCTGGTCCAGGGCAAGCCTGTCCTTGAGGTCAAATCCGGGACTCTGTCTCTGGCCTCTGAGAAGCCCAGGGGCTGGAACCTGCTCCCCTCCCATTCAGCTTTGGGCCTGGGATCCTCGCCATCTGAAGTTGTCTTGACCCCTACTCTGCCATGGGCAGCATGGGGGTCATGCTGTCAACATTTTCTTAAAATTGTACTATCAAAGGCATTTGCTACACTTCGATGTCCTAAATAAAAGACTGAATAATTAGGAATAAGAAATAGAAACAAAGCATTAGCAAGAACCATATTTGAATCAAGTTGTTCTAATAATATTTTACATGATTCATTTCTAATGAACTTTCTTTTTAACAATGTGACACTTGAAAAATATCCAAGGAGGAAAATGTTACATCTTGCTAATTTTAAATACCTTTATAATATTATACCTAAAGTAAAAACTTTTACCTTACTTTCAAAGTTTTATTACTTTTATTGCTCTTCATATGATTTGTTTTTGCCTCAACTCAGGAAAATTAATTTATTACTATTGGAAGAACTTGGGAGATTTATGCAAAAAGTAGTCAAAGAATCTTAAAATTATTTTCATATCAGAATCTTGATTATTTAAATAGCTTCATTTTTTTTCTCTCTGAGCCTGGGTTTCTCTGTATAGCCCTAGCTGTCCTAGAACTCAATCTGTAGACCAGATTGGCCTTGGCCTACCTGCCTTTGTCCCTGAGTGCTGGAATTAAAGGTGTGTACCACCACTGCCCCATCCATTGAATAATATTTAAAAGTAAATTAGAGCTAGTAAAGTGGTTCAGTGGATAGAGGCTTTTGCTGCCAAGTCTGATAATCTGAATTCTCTCTCTGGGAAGCACATGATGGAGGGGTTAATAGAACTCTGCAGACTGGCCTATGGAGTCCATGACACCTCCCCCAAATTAAGAAGCAAACATAATAAAATATGTAAACTATGCTTTATTCTTTAGAACATTGCAGATTATTATTCAACAGTGATGGTTGCAAGAAAAATTTATACAACCCAGCCTCTTTCTTTTATTATTAAAGTCTTTACTAGACAACTATGGCATCATGGGTGCCATCTTGGTATCGATGTTGGTGCTCACCAGGCTCACCTGGCTGAGAGAATACAAGTCTGATTTCTCTATGCTAGTTATTCTTCTGTTCACTAAATTCTTTTGGAAGGAATCCACTCAGAGCCCACACACTAAATTTGAGGAGTTATGTTTCATCTCCCTGAAGGTGGAACATTCATAAAAACATTTAACAATGCGTTCACAGGAGTATAGATATATGGAAATTTGTATTATGCTTTATTGTAACATGAATTCTAGTTGTTATTAGATGAAAATTCAGAGCAAGCTATCAGGAAAAAGCTGGAATATTTGAGAGAGGAAACAGATCACAGTCAAATCTGACCCAGCCAGCTTCTCAAGATACAAGCTATCTTTCAGCTTTCTCAGGCTGGCTCCTCATTGCTTGTATAGAAAAAATCTCTGTCTTCCTATGCCTGCCTTAAATACCATCTATGCCCAGTTTCACTTCTAGGTTCAACTCTGCATCATATTCTAGAGTTAAGAATAAAGGTGTGAGCTACTACTATTTGGTATTAGGGCCTTGAACTCATAAAACACAGAAAGATCTTTATATCTGGAGTTATAGAATTAAAGATATAGGTTGCCATTCCTGGCCTTCCCCATGCTGGGATTAAAGGTGTAAGTTACCATTCTCTGACATTTCTGGCTTGACTGTGGGTGGATCTTTTTTCTGATATTCCAGACTCGTTTTATTAAATACATAATATATCACCACATATCCCCTTTTTGTGTCAAAAATAAAAAAAAGGTTATAACTAGCATAAGAAAAAAACATATACAATAGGTACAATAATATACAAACTATAATTGCATGAGGAATGTCCAGTCTATTAACAATTGACAAATTCAAAGAAAATCTTTCATTATTAATCCTATTTTAGTGAGTTCACAGGATTATACCTAATTCAGTTTCTATCTGACTTGTATTACTAACTAAAAACTATATTTGATGTCTCTCAAACTTCTACACTTTAACTTCTGAGTTTCTTTTCTAAAACTGTCACTAGAAAACTATAATTATCATATCTTCAACTCACTCAGAGACCCAAGAAGAAAATAATATTAAGCAAAAAACAACTTCCAAAAGTGTAAGAAATGAAATAGCCTGCTTCCTGGACAGTCACCTAAAGTTATTCTGTATCATTGAAGCATCCATCTTTGGCTTACAGGCCTAGCATGTCTGACAGATTTCTCTGTGAAGCAGGATATTCTCAAAGACTTTCCTACCTTGTCTTGGCAAGTGTGGCATTTTTGTGTGTGTGTGTGAATGTATCTCCTACTTGTCTATTTTGAACATCATACTGTCAGCAGTCAAGGCAAATGTACTTTCTTGCTCAGTGGCTAACTTTTGTTCCAAAGAAGATCCATTCCATTTGGAGTTTCTTTGATGTGCATAATCTTCTCTGAAGTAGATTGGTAATGTCAGGAACCAATGTCCCATTGTCATAAAAATAATATGAACCTATGTTATTAAAATATCTTAAATGCCATATTCTATGGATCTCTAAAGTATTTAAAGAAGACCTGCTTATCTAAAATATATCTGTTTAATCTTGAAAACATATCTAATATGACTATAAATTTGATTGTAATGTCTAACTACTCACTTGCATTTTTTTATATCCTAATTGTTAATAATAACTTTCTTGAGCTAGTAATTTGTATTATATTGTTAGATGAATGGTATAAGTATAATACCTTGAAGGTAAGGCTAAGTCCAAATAAAGATTATCTCATAAGGATATTTTTAATCAAAATGAACACAATTTAATGTAATTAGCTAAAAACATGACTATAAAATAGACGATTTGAGATTATTCTTTCAAATTTTATATTTTACATCAAGGTACAATTTTATTTACATTTCCAGAATATGACTTTTTTTTTTATAAGAACAGATGATATAAAATGTTAGTGTTTTCCATTTCAAGATTTTTATTTGATCTTTCAGGTAACCACGAGAAATTTCACAATTAATGTTTAGATGTTGGTTCACTCAGGCTTCATCTCAGTAGTCAATAAAACTACTTGACACGGCAATTGGGCACAAAAATATTAAAATCTGGAAGATCAAAGCCAGGCAAGGCCTCCTGACAAGAGGGGTCTGGGGACAAACCTTACTTAAATAACCATAGGCAGTATTGCTGATGACACAATGTGTCTCTTTAGAATGTTTTAATTAAATGCATGCAGCTGGCAAGATGAAGACCTCTGGGGCCAAATGTTTCATGGAGTTAAAGATGACATCAATTCTAAACTAACCTGAAGCTGGGAAGCTGCATTTGTGGTTTTTCAAAGAGTGATGGACTAGATTCGAATCTTACATCTGGCCTTTGCTGGCTGAGTATCCTTAGAAAGACATTTCACCCCTCTGGTCCTCAGTTTCCTTCTCTGAGGATTGAGGGAGCTGGTTTTGATATCACTGATAATCCTGCCAGATTGAAAGGTACCTAGACTACACAGTTGTCATTTCTAGGTTGTTACTTGTGGATATATAAACACGGTAAATTGATTGATTGTTATTTTTATTTCTTTTGATCCTGAAACTTTACCCTGGCTTTCAGAGTGCAGGTACAGAATGTTACTGTCAGAATGGTTGCCGTCCATTGTACATCTGTCATGACATTATCTCCTGAGGGCAATTTCATAAGCCATACTGAAGACTGCACAGGTAGCTGTCCTTAGAAGCCTAACTTACATAGTGTTCCTGGGAGGGGGGAGGAGAGAGACAGAGACAGAGAGACAGAGACAGAGAGAGACAGACTGTGATAGTGATAAAGGCAGCAAGATAGATGAGAAGGTAACTGGGGACTTGATTTTTGAATGGCATTGGAATAGAATTTCTTGCATAAAGGAGATGCACTCACTTACAAAGGGCATACTCATCTACCCATTGAAATATCCCAGAAGGAAAAAAAATTGCAGGGCAGACTAAATGGAAGTCATTTTTGACAACATGTCAGGTCATCTTAGGATAGACAGGTATGTATTCCTTATGTTTCTGTGCTATGGCAGTGTGTAACTTTTTATTGCTATGATCGAACACCATGACTCAACCAAAAGAAACTTATGGAAGTGTCTATTTGGGCTTCAGTTCTAGGGAGGGACTCCAGCCACTGTCTACTTGAGAGTGTATTCCACCCTACCCTGCAGTCAACTCTAACTCTGTGCTTTCCAGAGAGATCACAAAGACTGAAGAGCCAAAGGGAGGCCAGCATGAAGATTCCAGTGGCCACCTCACAGGTCCCGGTGTGAAACTAAGATTGAAGTAATCTTGATTGAAGCATATCACTGTATTCAGGCAGATTTTAGAAGAAGGTTTTTGTTTGCATTTGCTCAGTCTCACCACCATAGGGACTTGAACACATCTCACTGATGGCCTTTGGTAATCTAGTGACTCCCTAGAAAGGACCAGTGCATAGCAAAGAGAGACAGTTCCAGCAGCCAGAAAGTCTAAGTGCAGATCTAGGCTGGGTCCATGTGAAAGAAGCAACTTTGAGCCAGGCAAGCAATGAAGCAAAACTGTGGCAAATGCTTCCTTCTTAGCACATAAGTGAACGACAGCTCAACGTACAGTGTTCTTCCTCGTTCTTCTTGTGTTTTCTGATTTTGACTGGGATCATTGCTTTTGATGAAAATTTCAAGACACACAGAAAAATCACACCGAAAAGGGTAATATCAGGTTTTGGCATTTTTCTGACATCACATATTTGGAAGTAAAAGCTATTGTGTAAAGGTTACTTGACAGCTTTGGTTTTCGGAGGAGGAACTGACAGGTGGGAGCAGTCACTGGTTGACACCCCCTGTCAACTGCAACCTAGTTCAGAGACAGGCTCAGCTAGCACAGGGCCCAGGCTTAGACATTCGAGCTTCTAGATAGTTTTGAGAAAACAATTTGTCTATTGGGAAGATGTCTCAGCAAGCAACTGCTGGAAAAAAAGGAAAATATCACAGGTTATAAACAAAGCCCACGTTTTTCTGTTCATCTTTTAATATGAGGTCAGGGACATTAAGAGAATAACAATTAAAAAGTTATACTCAGTCAATAAAATGTCATCTGCATCAGAGGTGCCTTTGGGTTTTCCCTTTAGTGTTCTCTCTTTCTTTCTCTCTCTCTCTCTTTCTCTTGCTCTCTCCCTCCCTTTGTATGGAGGAGACAGGTGATATTTAAAAAAGAGAAATAGCCTTTCCCTGCTAATTGCTAAAGCTAAAAGAGGGCACTATGAGTGTTTTTAAGTAACTAGGGGTATTTTAGGCCCCAGAAAAAAAATAGGCATTCACATTATTAGAAACTCATATTTTGAGAATCTTTATATCAAATACATTAAAATATACCTGCTTCACATGCCGTTCATTATTTTTGGTTATAAAACTGGTGACAGGACTGTTTTGGTCAAGTTGAGAGCTGTTCAGGATATGATCTTTTATATGAACGAGTTATACCCTGTGTCAGGTGGATGGCAGGTGTCACCTTGGCATATTTATCAACTTGCTATAGCTACCACAACAAACAGCAGCTCAAATCACTATGATTTACCTGCTAGGATTCTGGAAGCCAGAAGTCCAAAGTTAATGATTTAAAACCACGTGGCTCCAGGGAGAATCTATTCTTGCCTATTGAAGCTTCTGGAAGTTGGCAGCATTCCTTGGCTGTGGCTACACACCCAGCTATGTCTTTATCTCTTCAGTGGTCTCTTTGTGACTATAATGTTCTCAATCTCTCTGTTTTAATGGTATTTAGGGAACAGACAGGTAATTCAGTATTTCCTTCTCATTGCCAATTTTTCAAGCAAGTCGCATCTACAAAGAGCTTTCTTCTAACTAAGGTGGCATTTGTAGCATCTGGAGATCAGGACCTGTCATCCTGGAGTGGCAATTTAGTCCACTGCAGTGAATTTCTTTTTCTAGCTCCTTCACTAACTTGCTTTGATTTGGAGTTAATCATATTTCCACTTGTTAGGGGGTCAGTAATCTTTGCTACATATCAGACTTCTTTGTGGACTCTTCAGAAGCACCTGCTTATAATGGATAAACCCAGAAGAAAAATATACTCCTACTTTGTAGTTGAAATGACTTCTTTTAGAGATGTACTTTTTCAAATGGAGCTTTTCAGCTTCATTTCCTGGGGTATGTTTGTGTGTGTGTGTGTGTGTGTGTGTGTGTGTGTGTGTGTGTGTATGTGTGTGTGTGATTCCTGTGTATGGAGTTCTTGAGTTTAGTACTTATGTTTAAATCATAAATGCTGTAACTCCTGATGTTTATACAGAAAGTCACTTATCTTTAAGGTCTAAGCTTTGGGCAGCAGCTACATTTCCAGATCCAGGAGTAGACATACTCTGCTTCTATGCACTGTCAAATGACTCCTTGGAAGTGCTACCTCTATTATTGATGACATTTCCTCAAATTGAGTCTAATCCTCACTTTACAGAAGTTTTTCCCACACAGTCACCTGGTAAATAAACATCAACTCTCTGAGTAAGCCTGTTTATCTGAGACTATTCCTAAGCAAGTTATTCTCTGTACATTACATTGTATCATTTGAAAATATGGAAAGTAATATACAAAAGCAAAACGTGAACCCAAAAGGAAAAATGCAAGGTCAAGCCTAGTTTGGCCTACATGTTGAGCTCTAAGCTGGCCATGACTACAGAACTCATGACTATATCTCAAAATAAAATAAAATTTAAAAATTTAAATAGACTAAAATGTCTGAGATGGCTCAGTGATTAAAATCCTTGGATGCTCTTCTAAAGGATGAGGCAGAGTGTTTTCTGACCACAGAATGAGCTGAGAAAGAGAGCTTTGCTATTATTGAGAGACAAATACACATTAATGTTAACACAAGACTCCTCAAAGGATATTAAGACCTGGAAAGGGAGTAGCTATCTTATAGACGATTCAGTGTGCATACTGGTAAAGCACAGGCCACCTTAGCATAGCTTCCCTCTCTCTGGGGTTTACAGCCTGGAACTAAACATCAACAAGTCCTCGTATTAGTTACTTTTCATTTCTGTGACTGTAAACAACTTTAATGGAGTAGTGTCGTTTTTTATTTCTTACTTGTGTCATGGTGTTCTTAACAGATGTTGTGGTTTGAATGTAATTGGTGCTCATAAGCTCATAGGGAGTGGCACTATTAGGTGATATGACCTTGTTGGAGGAAGTGTGTCTCTTTGGGGGTGGGGTTTGAGGTCTCCTAAGCTCAAGCTACATCAAGTGTTTTAATTCACTTTCTGTTGCCTGTGCAAGATGTAGGACGCTCAGCTACTCATCCAGCATCATATCTTCTTGTATACTTCTATGTCCTAAAATGATTACAATGGAATAACCCTCTGAAAACATAAACTACTGAATGAATTTTTTTCCTTTATAAAAGTTGTCTTGGTCATGGTGTCTCTTCACAGCAATAGAAACCCTAACTAAAACAGAAGGTGGTACCAGGGACTAGGGTATTGTTGTGATAGGCCTGGCCATGCTTTTGTTTGAAGGAATATTGACCTTAGGACTGTGAATTAGGAAAACAGTTGAATGTTTTAAAGTCTGTTTAATAAGTCATTAGTAAGATTATGAAAGACAGTGGTACTGAGTATGATTTGATGAACTCTGGGGGCCTAACTCAAGAGGTTTCAAAGGAGAAGAATTTTAGTATGTTTCCAAGAGAGTATTCTTGTGATATTTTGGTGAAGACTGTGGCTGTATTTTCCTCTTGTCTAAAGACTCTGCCAGAGACTAAAGTGAAAAGATTTGGATTAATACAGTTGGCAGAAGGAACCTCAAAATACCCTAGTATAGACTGTTGTGTGGTTATTAGTGTTAACTCTAATAAAGATTCATAATAAAGAGGAACAAACTGGGAAAGTACAAATACAAAATATACAGTTTGAGGAGTAAAGGAGCACTAGGAAGTGGAATGGAGCTGAATCCTGTGTTTAAAGAGATGAACTGATTGAGAAATGGAATAGAGGGAGTGGTAGCCTTAGGAAAAAATCCTATTTAGCTAAGTTTCCAACTTGTGAAAAGAAACTAAGGAAAAGCTTAGAGTCAGTTGTGGTGGTGCACACCTTTAAGCCAAACACTCTAGAGGCAGAGGCTGGTGGATCTCTGAGTTTGAGGCCAGCCTGGTCTACAGAGCAAGTTCCAGAACAGCCAAGCTTGGGCACTGAAAGAAACTATCAAAAACTTTCTGGTGAAGACGTAATTGAAAAGACTGAGTTCAATGCTAGTCTGGGCTATAGCTCCAGTTTTAGGACAGCCAAGGGTGGAAAACAGGAAATTAATGAATATGTACTTGAACACAAATAAGGGGTTTATGTCCCAGCCCCAGCTAGCAGCTGAACTTGGCAGCTTTGGCCATGTGATTTTGGCTTTAGAATTAAGAATCAAAGAAAGGGGTTATAGGATATAATTCTGTGACTAAGGAAAGCTTCTGAGGCCAGACATGTGCTAGAGGTGTCACCAAATGGAGGCCTAGAGAAGCCATTGTATGAAGCTGTGAAGGTGAAGCCTAGATTGCTTTGTAGCTCCAAGATGTTGCAGATGCCAGCACTGTGGAATATCTACCAAGGAAAGCTGTGAACAGGAATGTAACCAGCCCAAAAAAGGTATGCTGCAGCCAACAACGCTAAGAAGAGTTGGAGACTTGAAGGGCATTTTGATATCAGACATGGAAATGTAGATTTGAAGTTTGCCCAGCTGGATTTTGGTCTTGCTTTGGTCCAGTATTTCCTCACTACACTTCCTTTCCTATGTTTTGGAATGGTAATGTATGTCTTATACTGATGTATGTTGGAAATATGTAATCTGATTTTTTATTTTGATTTTATAGAGGATACAGTTAAAGGAATACATTAATCTCAGAAGATACTTTGAACCTTGGACTTTTAAACATTGTTGAGATTGTGATAGACTTTGAAGACTTCTGAAATTGGACTAAATGCATTTTGCATTATGATATTGTTATAAGCTTCTAGGACCAGAGAGTGAAATGTGGTAGTTTGAATGTAATTACCCCACAAGCTTATAAGGAGTAGTACTATTAGAATGTGTAGCCTTGTTGGAGGAAGTATGTCTCTGTGAGAGTGGGATTTGAGGTCTCCTATGCTCAATCTGTTCCTGGTATCTCAGTTCACTTCCTACTGTCTATAGATCAAGATGTAAGAACTCTTAGCTACTCCTCCAGCACCATGTCTTCTTGCATGCTGCTGTGCCCCACCATGAGAATAATGGACTAAGCCTCTGAAACTGTAAGCCAGCCCCAATTAAATGTTTTCTTTTATAAAGAGTTGTGATGGTCATGGTGTCTCCTCACAACAATAGAAACCCTAACTAAGATACCAAGATTTGATAAAATCGGAGGCTGGGTACTGGTAACCTTAATATGTTGAATGTAACTGCCTCAGTAGGCCAAATAAACATACTAGTGATTATGAACATCGAAGGAGAGACTATTCAGTGTGGTTCCATTGAAAAGAAGCGCAAGGAGGTGCATGACCTCCTAAGTTTATCTTGGGATCATGATATAAGGTTTAGATTTAAATAGAGGACAGGAAGTATGCACATAATAGAGCAGTCTTGACTAGGATGTTGTGCTGCTCATCCTTGTCTCATTATCTTACACATGGTGGCCTGACAAGACATAAACACTATGAAATATCTTTCCAGTGTCAAGTTCTTCCTATGCATGGTACCTAGCTTCAACATTTTTCTTCTTCCAAAAATTCTAATTTCTTGGGGGTCATTGTTGCATTATTTTTATTGCCAAGAGAAGTAGAAACTCTGTCCTTGGAATAGCTTCATTCTTGGTGGGCCTATGATAATGGCAACTGAATTGTAGTGCTGTCTATCTGATTGCGGTCACAGGAGTTTTCTCTCTCTCTTCTCACCTCCTTAATTATGTTTGGAACACTTTCATTAATAGAGTCTGTAAATGAGCATGCATTTTTTAAAGCAGAGAACATGAAATAACTTGTTTCAGAAGCAGTAATGCTATTTTTTTTTTTGAGACACATTCTTGCTCTGTAGTCCAGATTTAATTTGAGCTGATGGTTCTCCTGTTTCAGCTGGGATGACAGATGCCCACTGCTATGTCCCACAAGAAGCATATTATTATGACATGACATTGCAAGGTCTCAGATTTTAGGCTTTAAGCAGGGCACTAAGGCAGACTATGGTTTTTGGCAAAAGATTTACTAAGTTATAGCAGCATTGCCAGATATTTGCAGTAGTTCTGATAAGGGTTCAGGTATGCAAGACAAAGTATGTGTTCCCTCTTACATGTTTCAGAGGGATGAGGGCTGTCCATAACATGCAATTGATGAGTAGCCTGTAGCTCTGCTGGCAGTCAGGTTTTCTCTCATGTCTGGATATCAAGGGAAGGGTGAGTTAGAGCTCTTTGGTCAATAAAAGGCCATTGTATCATCATATTGTATGTGCCACCTGTAACATGGATTACATAGGGAGCCTGGTGAATTACCTTTGGAGAAGTGTGAATTACAAAGCTGTATCAGAGTGTTTCTTGATCTCTTAGAGACTAATAAGTTGGCATCTTGCTTAGTCCTTTGGGGAAGTAAGGATCACAGACTCATGGACAGATGCCGTAGGGTGTTTCTCATTTCTTTTACAGCAGCTGAAGAGACAGAGAAAGAAAGAGGCTACTACAGGGTGAGCATGACTGGAGCAGTTCCTCACCCCAAACTAAAGGTTTCACAGGGAAGTTTATCCAGGAATTTTATTCTCACTCCGGCACCAATTTTAAGAATCATCTCCAAGGTAGATGGTTGTGGCATTCAGGAGGCAGAGATAAGAGGATCTCTGTGAGTTTGAGGCCAGGCTGTTCAACAAAGTGGGTTTCAAGGCTACACAGAGAAACCCTGTCTCAGAAAACAAACAAAACAACAAGAAAAAAAAACACCTCCAAAAAGCCCAAGATTGTGTTTAGCTGAAAGTCTTTTATTTCAGTATGAAAGAGAGACTCTTTGACCGTGTGTGTGTGTGTGTGTGTGTGTGTGTGTGTGTGTGTTGATTGCATTGAAAGAACAGTAATTGAACGGGGCTATACTGTGTTTCACAACTCTGAAGTTTGTCACTGACAATGCTGAAGCCAGGATGAAGATGCTCCTTTGGTACTTGTGGTAACCACTGCTCATTTCCAGGAAGTCATTATTCCCTGCAAGAGAGCAATCCATTGGGTTACTTTGGAGTTGGTTTGTGTGTGTGTGTGTGTGTGTGAGAGACAGCACAGGTGCTTCCCCATTTCCCTATTGCAGCTCTTCTCAGAAGCTTCCTGTGACTACATGTCCTGGCTAGCTTATTGTCTACTTGACAAAGAGTTGAGAAGAGGGAACCACAATTGAGAAAAATGCCTCCATAAGATTGGCTTCTAGAAAACCTGTGGGCTTATTTATTAATGAGTCTAGTGGGATTGTGCTCTGTTCTATTGTAAATAATTGTCCCTCCTACTGGTTTAATAAAAGTGCTGATTGGCCAAAGGCAGACAGGAAGTGTGAGCAGGGATACCAAACTAAGAAAACTCTGGGAACAGGAAGAACAAAACAGAGATGACACGGAGAAGCCAGCAGATGCAGAGGACAACTATTTTACTCTGAGAAAAGGTACCAAATTGCATGACTAAACAAGATAAGAGTAATGGGTTAGTTTAAGAATTAAGACTTAGCAAGTTATATGCCTGGGCCATATGTTAATCAGCATAAAATTAATATAAGCATCGGTGTGTTTCAATGGATCTGCAGGTCTGTGGGTCCAAACCTCAAGACAAGGCCAGAAACCAAATACTACAAATGAGTGATTGATGTGGGAGGACCCAGCCCATTGCAGGTAGAACCACTTCTGGTAAAGGTCTTGGAGTGCATTAGAAAGCAGGAAAAGCAAGCTTTGGCAAACAAGCCAGTAAACAGTGTGCTTTTTATAGTTTCTGGTTCAGTTCCCATCTCTAGGTTCCTGCCTTGAGCTCCTGCACTGGCTCTCCTCAATCATGGAGTGTAACCTGAGAGGTGCAAGCTGAAATAAACCCTTTCAGTTGTAGGGTACAAACTAGAAAAAACTGCTCTGACATAGGTTTAGGCTAACAAAAAGTATTTGCTAGCCCACAACTACACTGAGTATTTGAGATCCCAGTACAGCTCTGAGCCTTTGAGCTTTTAAAGACAAAGACCATGTTCTGAGTTGACACATTTTAGTTAATAAGAGTGGAACTGTAGAGGCCAAAAAGCAGAGTTTAGAGACTTTCTTATAACTGTGGACTTTGACAGATTAGGCCTTTCTTTTAGTTTTGGCAGGTGGTGCTGTCTACTCGCTGTGTTTTGCAGCCTCAGTGGTACTTCCACCATGGAGTCAGTTGTGCTAAGGTCTGGGGGCACACTGCATTTTCTTTTTCAGGTTGTCTTTGGTAATAATGTTTTATCACAGTGATAGGAACCCTAACAAAGTCAGGATCTTTGCTTCCTTTACTTAGCAAGGCTCTTTATGTCATCCCGTTCTTGGGCCACATCAGCATTTGATTACCTCTCTACCTACCCACACTTGTCTAGACTGTAAATGTAACAGTGGGGACCCTATCTGCAGATCCTAGCTATGTGACTCTTGCCTTGAAGACTTAGCACTTCTTAAGTATGTGATAGTCATCAGTTGGGCAAATTAATGTTTACAATTTATATCTCTATCTGCTCAGACCTCATTAGGCTTTCACACTAAGAATAACAAATTTATTAACAAAAAACTATTAATTATAAAGTTCAGATAGTAAAGCTGAGTCACAGATCTAGAGTTTATAGAGCTGGGGACCAGGCCTTATCATCTTGAAATTGTGGCCCATTGTCTTTTTATTCTTTCATGTTGCCTTCTGGTGAGAACCCAGTAATGTCAGCTTCAGGGGATCAGCCTGGGAAAATGTAGGGGTTTATGCAGTAGTAGTGATCTTTACCCTTTCCTTTTAGTATTTAGAGCTTCTACTTACAGAAGTAGCTACTCAGTTGGCAAAACTTTCCTTCCACTCAAGCTGAAACACAGGCCCATCAGGGGCTCAGTATGAACCATGCTGAGAAAATATCTTTCTTTTTTTACTTATATATTTATTATTTGGTAATTTTATATCATGCACTCCATCAAACTCAGTTATCAGTCCTCTCAGTTTCATACTTACTCTTATAATCTCCCCATTTACAATAACGCCCATTAATGCTGCTCATTTACTTACTGGAGCATAATTAAACTCCCTGTGGCCAGACCCTTAAAGAAAACAAGTCTTTCCTCACCCACACCCCTGCCAGAGGCCATCAATGCAGAAGTGAGGCATTGTGTCATTTAGCTATGTTCTAGCCTTGAGCTCTTGAAAACATTTTTCATATTAGTGTAGTTTCAATGTCTACAGACAAGTTTTAACCTATCTAAAACTAGCAAAGCTAATATTTCTTGGTGACACAGGATGTGCTTAGAGGGATAAAGAATAATATTTAATGTATCTCCTTAACTATTTATTTAGAAAGTACATTCGTTTATAATGAACACCAGCTTAGAGAAATATTGCAAACAAAACAGAACACCCCACTTTCATTCTTTCAGAGAAACAGATGCCCCACCATTTCCAACTATTTTAGTATTTATTTCTTATGAAAAACATTAGTCATATGTTATTCCCACCAAATTCTCAGACACTATTTTAATGTTAAAAATAGCAAAATGATTTGACAATCAAGTTATGTGTTTCTGTTATGCCCGGAAATAAACAACCATTGTTCAAACCAGTCACAGCAAACAGTTGCTATTTTTATGGCAAAAAAGTTTTTGACCACATAGTAGCCATATACAGTTGGTGGGATACACACAGAAGAAATGATATATTGATAATCTGTATACTCACTAATTATTCCTTCATCTGTTTTTCTCACCTTGACAGTGCTAAAGGAACATGACCATAAAGAGTTTCAGATTACCCTAATTGAGCAGTTTGTATATTCTCTTAGAATCTTCTACCTCTGGATGCTCTCAACCAAGAGTTTTTACTTTTCTCCAGAAAAACCTGAGGACACAGACCCTACCTCTTCCTCTCTCACATGGCTACCACCTCAAATGGTCACGTGAATGGTCAGAAGGGTTTTCAAGAAACAATTTTTTTGTTTTTGTTTTGTTGATACAAGGTTTTACAATGTAGTCCAGGCTAACCTAGAACTACATAAGTAGTCTATACTGCCTCAAAAACACAATCCTCCTGCCTCAAAGTTATAAATCTAGGCACTGGCTTAAACAGAACATTTATTAAACTGTGAGGCAACCTGAGAACAGTCATGATATCCAGATAGGAAATTTACAAGATGCAATTCTGTAAGATAATATGATGTGTGGAGCTTACACTAGTTCAATTCATTTCACGCAGACAAGCAGAACTGTAGGGTGATAAATAATAGTAATTGTGTTTTTGTAATTATATGAATGATGCATAGAAGTGGTATTTCATTTAGAGCATAGCAAAGCAAGATGAATAGTTTCAGATAGATATGTAGATGAAAACATTTATAGTCTAGTAAAGATAAATAGGCATGAATAATTTGTTTTTTTGCTTAAAATTATTATTTTCTATATAATGTTTTGAATGTCTATATGCTTGTGAACCACATGTGGGCCTCATGCCCCCAAAGGCCAGAAGAGGATACTAGATCCCCTGAAACTGGAGACATGACCTACCATGGGAATTGAGAAGATGGTGCTCTTAAACATTGAACCATTTTCCCAGCTCCTTATATTATTTTATATAGAAATATTACCAAACATTTATTCTAGTAAAACTAGTCATTATGGCAGAGAAAGAAATATGCTCAAGGCATTCTATATATTGCATCTCCTTATATAGTTGTCTAGTTTATGTATTTTCTAAATATCTGTCCACAGGAAATATTTTTCTTATTTTAAATTTATTAGTATAATTTGATGACTATTCTTCTTTCTCAGAACATATATTTTAGTGGCTCTTGATTATGTATTTATGGAGTGGTTACAAATTAATTCAAATCCAAATAGCAGACATGCTGGTCACAGGAATGTCATGGGACAGGACATTGTCTTCTCATTTGGTGGCTGGGGTAACTTTGTTGCTTCTACTCAGGAATGTCACAGCTGCCTCTCTGGTCTTCTTGTTCCACCATCTTTAAATATCATCCTCACTACTATAAAATGGCTGCCAAAGCTCTAGGTATTAATCCACTATCTCTAGAAGGGAGATAAAAGGGTCATCATGAAAGAGAATTCCTAGCTAGGTCTGACACTTAAAAACTCATCACAAGTCTTAGAAGTCATGAGTAATTCTTGTTAGCTTCACCTGGTCACATGAATCCCCTGAGCTGGTTTTGGGTAGATGGAACTTCCTGTTTCCCAGTCTCTGTAGAGAAGGTCTAAGACAGTGGTTCTCAACCTCCCTAATGCTGCGACTCAATACAGTTCCTTATATTGTAGTGACTCCCAGCCATAAAATTATCTCATTGCCCTTACATAACTGTAATTTTGCTACTGTTATGAATCATAATGTAAATATTTGATATGCAGAATATCTGATATACAACTCCTGTGACAGGGTTGGTAGACCTTTAAGGGGACATGGCCCACAAGTTGAGAACTGCTGATGTAGGAGAAAGCCATATTAAACAGCTGTTGATGGAAGAAACAAAATTCTTGTCTTCTTCTATTTCCTTGGCAATCCTTTCACATCACTGCTTTCTTCTTTTGGGAAAGACCATGCCAAAGTCTCATTGATTCACTACATCATATTAAAGTCCAAGAGCTCTCTGCTTTCTTTATTGCGTCTGAATGGAACTCAGGTCTAGTGACTTATATGACTCCAAACTAGGGCCACTCAAATGCACAGCATGCAGTGTTGGAGAAAGTGCTTTCACATGAAATGTGGGGAGAGGGTAAACCCAAAATAGTTCCTAGTCTATAGAGAATATTGAATCTTGCCAGTTAGGAGTTACAGAACTACTCAACCCAGAAGGCAGATTATTATTCAGGCAGCTACACCATGAACTCCAAGTGCTGCTTCAGTGACTTTAACTGTTACTTTTCCCACACAAGCCTACGGAAGGTGCCGTCTGTTTGAACCCCTTCTTTCTGGACCTTTTTTAAAATTGATACTGCCTTGTGAGCAAACACATGTTATGGTCAGCCAAGCCTGGGCTTCCGCAGGTGTGACAGTTTTTCTTTTTCAAAATGTAGAATTCTAAACTGTTTTCTCTAGTTAAATTTGTATATGGAAGGCCTACTTGTGGTAGAACCCTGTGAATACACATCCCCTATCTTTATGTACAGTTGTGACCCAAAGATGTGGTGAATCCCGCAGTCTGGTACACTCACATGGCTCTCTGCAGACCTGTTCGCTAGCTCTCAGATTTTGTTGGAGGTGGCATGCTATGCTCACTGACCTATATTTGGTGCCATATATTCCCCAGATTCTGCCCTAAAGTACCCCATTACCTTTTCTACAAATCTTTCTCTTTGCTTTCATGCCCACTCATGTGTCTAGCCTTAATACAAACAAGTATGACTAGATCCTTATGGTGAAACATACAAACAAATAATAAAAAAAACCAGTCTACTTCTCTTAAACATTCTATTTTGATCTCCCTAGGACACTCTATATGGGCAACCCACACATGTTTCTAGCTGGTTTCAGCTTTTAAAAAGCTGATGTGTGTGTGTGTGTGTGTGTGTGTGTGTGTGTGTGTGTGTGTGTGTGTAAGAAAGAGAGAGAAAGAGAGAGGTGCTGATTAGTGATTTGTCAACTTGACACAAGCTATAGTTATTGAGAAAGGGGAACCCCTATTAAGAGAAAATATCTCCATTGAATTGACCATAAGCAAGTCTGCAGGGCATTTTCTTGATTAATAATTGATGTAGGAGGAACCAGTCCACAGGGAAAATGCCAGCCCTGGACAGGTAGGTGGTCCTGAGTTGTATGAGAAAGCAGGCTGGGCAAGCCACAGGAAACAAACGGCAAGTGGTATTCCTCTGTGGCTTCTGCTTTGCTTCCTGCTTCCAGGCCTCTGCCCCATGTTTCTCTCTTATCCCCTCAGTGATGGACTGTGACCCTGGAGTAGTAAATTGAAATACACCCTTTCCTTCCCAGCGTGCTTGTTGTCATTAAATTTTTATCACAACATAAGGATCTCCTACTCAGCCAACACTTTAAAAAGTGCTGTTAAATTAAAATTTCATTCCCATGGCTAATTAAAATAATGTTTTCTTCCTCAGTCATTGAGTCTTCATTTTTGACACTGTGGCAGCAGGGCATTGTGGGTACTTCACCCTGATTTCATCCTTGTATCATGCTCCTTTTGTCTTTCCTAGCTAGGTTCAGTAGGCAGAGGAGGGATTAAAGATGTGCTGAAATGTCTCTCCACAGCATGCGGTAATGACATCATTTCCTGTTACTTCCTAATGGAAATTGTAGGCACCTGCTGCCTGGATATGGTACCATTTTTTTTTACCCTTTAACATGCCTTAGAATATTCCAAGAATATGATGGTGTTGAAAAATCTCCTTGATAGCCAACATTTACTGGGTGCTTTCTAGAAGCCAGGCCCTGCACCAAGATGTTACAAATATTTGTTCACTTACTTCCCAGAAACCTAGGAAGTAAGAGGCTAGTCTTTGGATAGATGAACTAAGTGGGTTTTCATTGAAGTTGCCACCCAAAGTCACATGACTGACAAGAGTTTGCACTGAAATTCAAATCTCAGCTGGTCCCACAGCCAAGACACTAACCACAGTGCTTTCTTGTCAGTCTTGTCTGAGCCCTCTGCAGCCTTGTTGGTTTTGATTTAGGAAACCATTCCTTCAGATCAAGAGGGGGCTTACTTTAGGGAAAAAAGTGTAACTGAAAAAGAGCCACAACCAACTGTTTCTGTCTGTAACACTTTACCACACTGTCCCCCATGCTGGGGTGATAGCAGAGGCAGGGTAGCTTGCCCAGGGGACAGTGCTGCTTATCTGCCTTGTCATGGGAATGTTTGCTGACCCCTGTCCCGGATGACTCATAAAGCTGGCTATCACTCTTACTCTGCTGTGGTGTGACTTCCATGGTTGTTCTGACTTCACATGCTCTTTGTTACTGTAGAGATATAGACCATAGAGTCCTGGGAAGTCCTTGCAGAGGTGTGTGCCAACTTCCAGCTCTAATAGCTTGCATCTGAGACCTGAGCCTGTGCTATGCTACAGTGTGCCAGGAAATTGCCAGTATCTATTTAATTACTTTTGACTTATAAAATGGGTATTCAATATTTTTTAGCTGAACTATGGTAGAGTTTTCAGGCAAAAAGGATGTCAGGTTTAAATTAAATGCTCTGAAATATCTCTCTTCCTAGGAAGAAAACATAGGGTAGTAATATAGCTGGAATTGGCATGAGAATTCCTTGTATTATACAAAGCATGTAGGAAATGCTAATTGCTTCCAATAAGAAACACAGTTTTTTTTTTTGTTTTGTTTTGTTTTGTTTTTTTCTTGTGCTCAGGTCCCTGAGATTCTTCTCACTACTTATGCTTATACACAAACCCAACTATGGGAGTAATAATTCTAATGGCAAAGATATTCTTGAAATCTAGACTTGCTTTGGTATTGGCTGGGCTGTCAGTGGTAGATACATAGAAGAGAAGAGAAGCTTATACTACCATTTGAAACTTAAATTATGCCCTGAAATGCAAGATATTAAGACACACATATAGTCAAGTGGTGACTCAGTATGCCTTTAATTTCAGCACTTGAGAGACAGGGACTGGTGTGTATCTCTGAGTTCAAGGCTGGTGTGATCTACAGAGTGAGTTCCAGGACAACCAGGACTACACAGAGCAACCTTGTCCCAAAACAAACAAACAAACAGACAACAAAAACCAACAAAAGAAATAGAAAAAGGAAGAGAGAAAAGAAACAAATACAAAGTTAACCGATGACTGATGAGGTTGTGCTATTTCCACACCAAACTCATGTGCTACCTGTTCCCATCAGTTTGGGCTTCTTTTCCATAAATGACATTGAACTGATGTTCAGAGACTGGTGAACTGGAATATGATGAGCTGTCCCTCAGTTTACTCCAATCCATGAGCAGACTGGTGGCCACTGGTATCAGCTAGTGAGGCCTTTAGCTCCCTCAGTCTAGAGACCCATGTTCTTGGCAAAATGGAGAAGTGGGTGTCTCTGTGAAGAGGTGCCAAGTGCATGTACAGGGAAAGGAGAGGCCTAAGACAGAAGAAGAGGAGAATCCAGATCTTAAGACTTTTGTAATAAGCACAATAGAACTAAAGTATGCTCATTTAAGATCTCTGATTTTAAAATATTTGTGAACAAGTACTGTAGCTCTACAAATGCATTGAAAATCTGAAGACGCTTGCCTATGACAGTTGATGTTCTCCCTCCCATGGGGAGTTGGTAGGTCAGATAGGAAGACGTGCCTCAGCAGAATGGAGTTGGATAGAGACAGCTGCACCAATGCAGTGGGCCTGGAGCTCCTCATTTGCATGGAACCCTTTAGGTCTCTCTGCCCAAGTTGGTTATTTCATATATTTGAATCATTCATGTTTTACAAGATGTTGGAGCCATGGGAGTTTCAGGCTCTCCAAGGCCTGGTTCTACCCTGGGAACTAGTGAGCTACAGTGGGTGGGAGAGAGGAGCTGATGAAAGGGATGTAGGGGTGGGGGTGGGGGATGAGGGGGTTATTCCTTGTGGGAGGACCAGAGATTAAAAAAAGGTATAATCAAGAGTGTTTATGTGGGCTGTGCATCTACTTCTGGACTATACTGAGGAAAAGTTTACTTTTATAAACAACATAAGTTGGGGGACTTGATTTAGAAGTTCAATAAATGGGGAGCTATTACTTGTGAGTGGACGGAAGACAAAGGGCCCATATGAATAGGATGTGGGAAGTGAAGGGTGTCAAGAATTCAAGTGGAGGTGAACATAAAGATATTTAAGGGGAGTGGAGCTTCCCCTGGTCCCCTAGTCTTTGAAGACACTGGGTTTCCATGCTATTTAATAAAGTTTCTTCTTCTTGGATTTACATTCTGAAGAGGACAATTCTCATGGAAGAGTATTTGGCAGCCACACTTGCTTGATACTTGAAGTCCATCCTGAAATACAACAAAAGCAGCATGATTAACAGCCATTCCTAGGGAAGACTCTGATTGGATGATCTGATGCATGACCAGTTGAGTACTTGTCTATTATTAAAGAGGTCAGTGGCTCAAGCAAATAGAAATTAACAAGCTAGAAGCTGGCTAAGAAAAAGAGGATAATAATTTATCAAGAACTTCATTATCAAGTAGGAAATAAAAAAAGATCTCAAATTTCCTGAAAAAAGAACCAATTGAAAATAAGCTTGGCATCTTCTGTTAGCTTTCCATCACTAGCATGAAATACTTGAGGCAATTAACTTAGAGAAACAAGGCTTGTTTTGGCTCCTAGTTTTGGAACCTCTAGATTTAGGTCACATGGCCTTATTTGCTTTGGGCTTCTGGCAAAGGAATCTTACCATGACAAGGTTGGGTAGCAATCAAAAGCACCAGGAGCCAAGAAGCAAGGAGAAAAAGACAGGAAGTAACAGGGCCTTGTCTTCTTTAGGGGCATGTCTTCAAGGACTAAGGATGTATCAGGAGGTTTCTGGCCCCATTTGGCCAGAGTTCCAGACCCATAGACCTGCAGTCTAGAGTGCCTAGCTGCCTGCCGCTGCTTAGTGCCCCCCCAAATGACTCAGACGCTTATATTAATTTCATGCTGTTTGTCCTATGTCTCAGGCACATTGCTAGCTAGCTCTTTCATCTTGATTAAACCCATTTCCATTATTCTATCTTGCCACATGACCTATAGCTTACCTATTCAGTTACATCTTATATCATGGGCAGCTGGATCCTCTCTCACTCCACCTTTATTCTCCTACCTATGCTCCAATTTCCTGGCCTACCTATGGTGGCTGATATAGGCCAATATAGTTCCTTTATTTAAAGAATGATATTCACAATATACAGAAAGACATTCCCACATCGTAAGGACATTTTAAGAAGCTTCACATCTTAAAAGTTTAACTCCATGTGCTAGGGTAGCAAATAGGTTTTTAGGTATAGTTATTTGAACCTCATATTCCTGAACTTTGGAATCAGCATATGATTCCAAGTCTCATCTCCTGTAAAACTGTCCTTGCTGCTCATTGTTTATGTTGGAAGTTGACACTTGCTACTGATTTCTGGAGGAGTATTTTGCTTATAAAGCTTTCTGCTCTTGGCGAAAAAAGAGTGGCCTAGACAATGGTTGAAAGAGTCAGCACCAGGAAAACACTTCATAAATAGAAAGGGTGATGAGGAATGGTGTTTGTGCTGAGGGCTGTCGTAGCCTCTGAGGTCCTCTGAGGTCCTCTGAGGTCCTCTGTGTCTGGTGAGGTGTCTCCACTTCTTCCTGTGCATGTGAAAGCAATTCCTTTACCTGGTGAGCTGTGAGCTCTAAGTGTGAAACACTTCTGAAACTGATCACAAAGGGTTTACGTGTTATTGACACATTAATAGATGCTGCAAAGATCTCCTTTTACGTGCTCATTTTTTAAGAAGCATGAGTGATTGAAGACTAAAATTAGAGGCCTTTTAAAACCATTGATGAACAAGAAAGTGATATCTGTCTGCGGTGACACCCAGTTGCTCCAATATGATCATTACACATTGTAGCAATCTTGGCTCTGTAGATCTTTCTTCAATGCTGACTTCCAAGCTTCTCTTCTGTCCTGCTTGCTAGACTTCAGACACTTCGCAGGAGCCAGCAATTTGCTGGCATTCCATCTAGGACAGAGACAAATGAGGTGTGTGTGGGTTTGTTGATGTTTGGTTGGTATTTTTAGCCCAGAGTTAGCAGAAGTAGAGTCCATGGCAGGTTGGCTTTTATTGAGGTTGACATTTAATATCTCTCCTGTCCAAACCCTTTCTTTGGGAGAATCCATTTGATGTGACTGCTACAGTGGCTGCCCTAGTCTGCTGCCAGGATTGTTAGCAAATCCTGGTGTCTGGTACAGTGGCTCTCACTGTTTCCAGGAACTTCTGCACTCCTTAAAAGGTTTGCTGGGTAGGGTGTTAAACCTAGAACTTAAAGGTTTTAAGTGTAAGTAATTCACTTTCACAAGTTCCCAAAGGATGCGGGGATTTTATATCTTAATATTTGCTGCTGGCTACTTGACTATGGCTATCCATTGGTTTACTCAGATATAGCACCAGAAAGCACATCTTTTTTTGCACACCTTCATCTTTATGACACAGGAGTGTAATGAGCCAAAATAGATATACTAAAATGTTCTAAATCTGTTCTGTCTAATTAAGATATTTGTGTGTATATGCATGGGTGTGCCTGTGTGCACATGTTTATGTACCACACACATATGTATGCAGGTACATGTCCAGTTCTGCCATTATATCTGTGCAGGCCTTTAATCCCTGCATTTCCAATCAATGTCCATTCAGAGGTGGGAGCAGAGTTTGTTTCACTTCTTGTCTGGACTCACATGATTGAGAAGAGCTTGGTGGTACTAGTGCAGGGTAGATTAATGGGCTTCAATAAAGCCTCAGGGATGGTGGATGATGCAAAAACCTCATTCAGGGAACTAGATAAAGCTCTTAGCCCAGACAAAGGACATAAGAACATTGATTCTCTGAGCAGCCAAGGTCACTACATGTGTAGGTGCCCACAGGGCTTACTGGACTGAACAGCCAGAAGGATGCTCTGGGTGCTGTCTCTGCCCTCCAGCTCATATATTCCCTTATATCTTCCACCAGAATCTCACCTTTCCTCTCCTAGGAGCATGAAACCAAGCTAAGGGGGACCAAAAGGGTACAATGGGTAGGTTTGCCCTGTTCCTGTCTCTGTCATTTGGTTAGGACATAATCGCTGAATTTCCTAACTATCTTCCTGTGTGATTACTGAAAGGCTGATTTAAGATAAGCTACCAATTCCCTCCCCATAGCACAAAGAATCTGCCCAGCATCTCTCTCATTCTCTCCTCTCTTTTTTCATTCTTTTTTCTCTCCTATTTATTCTCTCTGCCAGGCACCCTCATCCCTTTCCTTCCTAGCTATTGGTCATTCAGCTCTTTATTAGACCAATCCGGTGTAAGCAAGGTACAATAAATGCAACACATCTTTGCATAATTAGACACACATCCTTACATGTTTAAATAAATGCAGCATAAAGTATCACATCTTAATATATTTAAAGTCATATTCTGCAGCATAAAAAAATGTAACACATCTTTGTCCAGTTAAAATAATATTCTACAACTCAGTGTCAGAACATAGAGGTTCTTGAAGGAAAAATACCACAACAAGGAGCACACTCAGCACCCAGATCTTGGCTTCTAACTGCATTCTCCAACAAAAGGAACTAGGATATTTTCAACAATAAGATTCTAGAAAAGCATAAAAATACATTAATGGCCTGGGTCATCTCATAAACCACGAAACTAAAGAAGTTCCAAAAGCAAACAGCCATAATAATGGAGATGGGCCAACACTCAGGTCAAACATAGAATCATGTTAATAACAAGATAAGTAAGGCACTATTTGATTGTAATTCCAAGTACAAAATTAATATTCATGAGGGTACATTGATTAAACAATCCTTTGAATGAGAAGACAAACAGAGAGACAAGGTGATAGGCCATAGAGAAGAGTCTCTAGGGTAATGCATGGCCTCTACCCAGAAGAGGTAGACCAGAACCCCATTCTTTCTGTGGGCAGCACAGATGGCTTACTTGAGCTCTGAGGAAAGGAAGTAAGAGGAGCTTTACTGTGACAAGAACCATGGTAGAGGACTGTAGGGGAATGCAGCCAGTTGCTCCAGTGAAACTGTAGTTGCCCTGTGTCTGGAAGTGTGACCGGACATTTGCACTGACTGCTTTCTGCTGAACCAGTTTGGAGTCTGCCTCTGCGCCTGGTGATTGATGACTCATGACCATCAAGGTGCTGGAGGCCAATGAGAGAGAGCCAATATAACCGAGGAAATGGCTAGCAGCCAGTGGGAAATCTGAAGGGGGGATATGGGTTTGCCCCATACCCACAATGTGTTTGGTGATGAGCCTTTTCACCCACTCCCCAAAGGGTACCCAGATAGAATGCCCTGCCACAGAGGTCAACATCAACAGTGGTCACAATGCTTGCAATATGTCCTCCAGTTGTGACATGATAATAAAAAAAAAAAAAAAAAAAAAAAAAAAAAAAAAAAAAAAAAAAAAAAAAAAAAAAAAAAAAAAAAAAAAAAAAAAATCAGACAAACTCCTGTTAAGAAATAGTCTAGCTCTGCAGCGTCCCAGCGCACTCTGGAGCAGGGGCAGCTGAACTCTGCACCTGGCCACACCCACAGCTCCTGCTGCTGCTGAGGGTATCTGCAAGGATCCCTACCGCGACCCCGAACTGAGTGAACTGAGCAAACTAACTGCAGGGGTCTCTGAGGGGCGGATTCGAACCCTGACCAGAGGTGAGGAGGGCTCGGCG
>PVIH01013673.1:0-57331 GCA_004025045.1 Sigmodon hispidus | reverse complement strand
CAAACTAAAGGAACAAAACCACATGATCATATCCTTAGATGCAGAAAAAGCCTTTGACAAAATCCAACACTCCTTTATGATTAAAGCCCTGGAGAGATCAGGAATACAGGGAGAATACCTAAATATAATAAAGGCAATTTACAAGAAGCCGACAGCCAGTATCAAACTTAATGGAGAAAAACTCAAAGCAATCCCACTACAATCAGGAACTAGACAAGGATGTCCTCTCTCCCCTTATCTATTCAATATAGGTCTCGAAGTCTTAGCTAAAGCAATAAGGGAACGAACAGAGATTAAGGAGATACAAATTGGAAAAGAAGAAGTGAAGCTATCTCTATTTGCAGATGATATGATTGTATACATAAGTGACCCACAAAATTCTTCCAAGGATCTGCTACAGCTGATAAACACCTTCAGCAATGTAGCAGGATACAAGATTAACTCAAAGAAATCAGTAGCCCTTCTATACACTAGAGATAGAAGAGCCGAAAAAGAAATAAGGGAAACATTACTCTTCATAATAGCTGGAAACAGTATTAAATACCTTGGAGTAACTATAACCAAAGAAGTAACAGACCTATTTGACAAAAATCTTAAATCACTGAAGAAAGAAATTGAAGAGGATATCAGAAAATGGAAAGCTCTCCCATGTTCCTGGATTGGTAGGATCAACATAGTAAAAATGGCAATTCTACCAAAGGCAATCTACAGATTCAATGCACAGCCCATCAAAATCCCAACACAATATTTTTTGAACCTTGAAAGAACAATACTCAATTTCATTTGGAATAACAGGAAAGCCAGGATTGCCAAAACAATCTTACTCAACAAAAGAACCTAAGGAGGTATCACCATCCCTGATTTCAAGCTATACTATAGAGCTACAGTAATAAAAACAGCCTAGTACTGGCATAAAAACAGACTTGTGGACCAATGGAATAGAATTAAGGATCCAGACATTAACCCAAAAACCTATGAACACCTGATCTTTGGCAAAGAGGCCCAAAACATTCAATGGAAAAAAGATAGTATATTTAACAAATGATGTTGGCATAACTAGATGGAAGTGTGTAGAAAAATGCAAATAGATCTGAGCCTGTCACCCTGCACAAAACTCAAATCCAAGTGGATCAAAGACCTCAACTTAAACCCAACCTCTTTGAACTTGATAGAAAAGAAAGTGGGAAATACACTTCTACAAATTGGCACAGGCGACCACTTCCTAAATATAACACCAGTGGCACAGACACTAAGACCAACAATCAATAAGTGGGATCTCCTGAAGCTAGGAAGCTTCTGCAAAGCCAAGGACACTGGCAATAGGACAAAACGACAGCCTACAGAATGGGAAAAGATTTTCACCAACCCTACAAGTGATAGAGGACTGATCTCTAAGGTATATAAAGAGCTCAAGACTTTAGAGCCCAAAACCTTGAATAACCCTATCAAAAAATGGGGTTCAGATCTAAAAAGGGAATTCTCAGCAGAGGAACTACGAATGGCTGAAAGGCACCTGAAAAAGTGCTCTTCATCTTTAGCCATCAGAGAAATGCAAATCAAAACAACTTTGAGATACCACCTAACACTTGTTAGATTGGCTAAGATAAAAGGCACAGATGAGAGCCTATGTTGGAGAGGATGTGGAACAAGGGGGACACTCCTCCATTGTTGGTGGGAGTGTAAGCTTGTTCAGCCACTTTGGAATGCAATATGGCGGTTTCTCAGAAAATTGAGAATCAATCTCCCCAAGGACCCAGCAATACCACTTCTGGGTGTATACCCTAAAGAGGTAAATTCACACTCCAAAGCAGCATGTTCATAGCAGCATTATTTGTAATAGCAAGAACCTGGAAATAACCTAGATGTCCCTCAACTGAAGAATGGGTTAACAAACTGTGGTACATCTACACAATGGAATACTACTCAGCAGTAAGAAAAAATGATATTCTAAAATTCGCAGCCAAATGGATGGATTTGGAGAATATCCTCCTGAGCGAGGTATCACAATCCCAGAAAGATAAGCAGGGGATGTACTCACTCATTAGTGGTCTCTAAACAAACAAACAAGAAAAAAAGCCAAGCATGTCCAAGCGGCAAACCACAACCACTGAACATCTTGGGATCAGAAACACCCTGGACTGACCCTTCGAACCCCACTCCAACTATAGGAACACCTGACTCACTCTTGAGGGATGGTGGACAAAACTGGATTTAGCCAGGAGTGGAGACTGATCCAAGCATTATTGGGTCAGTGGGACCATAGGACTGTCTGCTCCCTGCCCAGGGAGGGGATGGGGAGTTGCCGAGAAGTAAAAAGACCTGATGTGGTGGGAGGAGGAAGGGACCTTGAATAAGGATATACAGGGATGGAAAAAAAATTCAGAGGGAAAGCTGAACACAAAGTAAATATATGTGTAGCAATCTTATTTGCATTATCACCCTTGATAAGTCATGCTTATGATTTTTATCTTCTTTATAGTTATTGTTAACTTTTCAGCATTTTAAATTCATTTTACTTTTTTGATAAATACAAAATAAATAAAGAAGAAAAAAGAAAGATAGAAAAGAATTTAGCTTCCCATAATGTGCATCCCTAAAATATGACCATGTCTCTATTTATTGCCTACTCCTTGCTATTTGTTCTTCCTATCTTCATGGGAAAGAAGAATTTTTAGAACTTGTACAGAATATGACTTTTCCCATATTACTAGCCAGCATCTTAATCAATTGCTGTGAATCCAAAGGCAAAGGCAAAGTTAGATCAATGACTACATGTTTTCAAAGCACAGATGTTGGAATAAGTACTATGTGGATTTGACTTACATTGTAGTCTAATAGAACTCACAGGAAAAACCATCTCCTCAGTCATCGATTGGGTTTCCTTCTTCATTTATTGTTGTCACATCCCGGTAAATATTGAACTTTTAAAGTCAGAACTTTGGATCAGTTTTATCCACTGTCTGGATCCAGATGACATTTGCAACATTAGTTCCAAAATGAACTTCAGTTCTGAAAAGCACCACTGCAGTTCTTTTGGCTTCACAGTACAGGAGATTGGGTAGAAAAGTACAGCAATAAGAAAGATGCTTATAGCAGTCATTGCTGTTTCTTCACCCAACCTAGAATATTTTTCTTTGCATTTATTTATTCTTGTGCATGTGAGGTGTGATGGTTTGAATACAAATGCTTCTCATGGGCTTATATATTTAAAAGCTTAGTCATCAGGGAGTGATACAACTTAAGAAAGATTAAAGTGACATTGTTTAAGAGTGTGTCACTGGGGGGTGAGATGTGAAGTTTCAAAATCCCAAGCCAGACTACATGCTTTCTTCTCTCCCTGCTGCCTGTGGATTTAAATGTAAAACTCTCAGCTACTGCTCCAGCACCTTGTCCACCTGTATGATACCATGCTCCTCACTGTGTTGATAACTCATTAATCTCTGAAAGTGTAAGCAAGCCCCAAATAAATGGTTTTTTTTTTCATAAAAGTTACCATGGTTATGGTGTCTCTTAACAACAATAGAACACTGACTTTGGCAGCATGTGGATTTTGGAACTTTCAATTATGAAAGCAGTTGAACATGTTGAGCAATTTGGTTTAATGGGCCATACAAGTAGGATCATGAAAGACAGTGGTGCTAAGAGCAATGTAGATTCATGATATCCTGGATCAAGAGGTTTCAGAGAATATTAGTAAGTAGCCAAGAGATCATTCTTGTGATGTTTTGACAAAGAATGTGGTTGGTTTCCGCCCATGTCCAAACAATGTGTCTGGCTAAATTGAAGAGTTTCTAGATTAATGGTTTTGGCAGAGGAGAATTCAAGACAACTTAGTATTGACTCTGTAGTAAGGTTACAAGTGAACAGTCTTAGACAGATCTATGATGAAAAGGAGCAAGGTAAGTAAAAAGAAAACACAAAATGTACAGTTTGAGAAAGAAAGAACACCAGGAAGTATAATGGAGCTAAGTGCAGTGCTTAAAGAGATAAAAAATTTAAAGAAAAGCTTAATGCTAAATGGGACAAAGGCAGTGATGACCTCAGGGCAAGACCCCACCCAGCTAAGGAATTAAGGGAATTAAAGAAAAGGAATTAAAAGAAAATCTTTAGCAGTGAAGGAAATCATCAATAACAGAAAGCTGGTGCAGATGTAATTTAATAAAGAGGCCAAGAGCCAGTCCCATCAAGCAGCAGAACTTGGCACTTTTACCACATGGTTCTGGCTTTAGAGCCAAGGATACAAGGAAGGGGTTATAGAGTTTCTCTCTGTGGCTAAAGAGAGCCACTGCGGGCAGGCATGAGCCACGGCTGTGTCTACCTACATAGAGGCACAGGGAGGTCATCATGTGAAGCTGTGATGGTGAAACATAATTGCTTTGGAGACTTCAAGATGTTGGAGATGACACAGCCATGAAATAACTGCCAAAGAAGCTGCATATTGGGTATGGGACCACCCAATGAGAAAGAAGTGTCTTGCAGTCAACAAAGCTAAAAGGACTTGGAGATCTGAAAAGAGTGATTTGACATCAGACATGGAGTTGCAGAGTATGGAGTTTGCCAAGCTGGTTTTCAGTTTTTCTTTCTTTTATTTTCTTTCTCTCTCTCTTTTTTTTTGGGGGGGGGGTCCAGTATTTCCTTGTTATATTCCCTTTTCTTCCTATTGAAATGGTAATGCGTATTCTTTGTCATTGTGTGTTGAAAGTATGTGATCTGCACTTTGATTTTACATGGTGCTATGGTTAAGAGAGTGCCTTGAATCTCAGAAGAATCTTTTTGAACTTTTAAAGTGTTGAGACTGTAATAGACTATGGGGACTTTTGAAGTTGGACTCAATGCATTTTTTTTTTTTTTGCATTATGATCTAGCTACAAGACTATGTAGTCCAAGTAGAGAAATGTAGTGGTTTGAATAAGAATGCACCTCACAGGTTTATATATTTGAATGCTTGCTCATCAGGTTATAGCACTACTTGAAAAGAACTAGGAAGTATGGTCTTGTTAGAGTAGACATGACCATGTTGGAGAAAGTGTGCACTAGGTGTGATCTTTGAAGTTTTAAAAACATAATTCTGGGCCTGCTGATTCTTTCTTCCTGTTGCATGTGGGGACATACATACATACATACATACATACATACATACATACATACATATATATATATATATATATATATATATATATATATAGAGAGAGAGAGAGAGAGAGAGAAAGCTCTCAGCTATTGTGCTTCCTACATACTTCCATGCTCCCTGCCATGAAAATAACCAATTAAATTCTTTCTTTTATAACAGTTACCATGTTTGTGCTATCTCTTCACAGCAACAGAACACTGACTGAGAAATGGGAGAAGGCCATGTGCACAGCCTGTAGATATCAGAGGGGATCTTTTAGGAGTAAGTTCTTTTCTTCTGCCACATAGGTCTCGTGGACAGAACTCAGGTCATCAGACTTGAAGGTGAGTACCTTTACCCACTAAGCCATCTTGTTTACTCCAAATTATATAATAAAATAAGAAGATTAAATATTAGATAAATCTAAGCTAAAGTCCTAACTCCATTATTTATGGAAGCTCACTGTGGCAGTCTGAGACAAATCGCTTCAACTACTTGAAGTATGTGTCTGTTTTCATCCCCACTTTGCAGATGAAAATAAGGAGGCATACAGAGGCTAATTAGTATGCCAGGATCTCTTATTGGCAGAATCATGATTTAGTCAACAGCTGTCTAGATCCTCTGCCTGTGACTAAAGCATCATATATGATTGAAACTGTCAGAAAACTATGTGATACGAAGTTAGTTCTATGTACTTCTCATGAATTATCCTAAAAGGGAGATTTGGGGAGATGGTTCTGTGTATGAAGCACTTGGAGCACAAGTGTGAAGTCATCCACATAAATGCTGGGTAGGTATGACAGTTTGACTGCAATCCCAGAGAGTAGTTAACAGAGACAGAGATCTCTGGAGTCAGCTAGCTAGCCTATCCATGTGACAAACCTGAGTTCAATTGAGAAACCGTGTAAAAATTAATGAAGGTAAAGTCTGTCAAGAAAGAGTCCCTAAGGTCAGTCTCCACGTCTGCATACGTTCACAGACATGCATGTATGAATGTGTCCAAGTACACACAAGTACATCTGCACATCTGCAAACATGAATATATACATATGCAAAACACAGAGACACGTAAAAAGAGAATGACTTAAATTAGCCCCTAACAGTCCTTGGGAAGATATGTCATTATTCTGTTTAACAGATTGCGAGATGCTAAGTGGTTCAGAGTTTCTTGCCTAAGTCACATAGTAAATCCATGAGACAATCAAGACTGAAACCAATGAAGTTGACCTCATATTTGGCACTGATAACAACCACCTGATACTGTCTTTTCAGACAGTTCAGGCGTTAATAACCACATCTACCAGACAGGAAATTAATGGTCAGCTCCTGAAGTATAACAACCAGCCACTCAACAAAAATAGAAGGTCCCCAATTCATTCATTCATTCATTCATTCATTCATTCATTCTCTCCCTCACTTCCTCTCCCTCCCTCCTCCCCCCCATCTTTAACTGAGGCATCCAAAATCTTTTGATGGAAACTGAAATGTAGTTTGGTACTATAGGTTTGTGAGGCCTCCCACAGTTCTCCCTTAGTTAAATTGGTGCCTCAAGGTCAGCTTCCCAGCGTTTAGAGTTTCATCACGGAGTAACAAATTTGTTGTTTAAAATCTAAAAATTTCCAAAGACTGCATATAAGAATATTACATGGAACAAAGAGTCTTGGTTTCTTAACCTTCTCCCTTTCCCCTTCTCCTTTTCTAACCTTACAGGAAATTCATTGCTAATTATCACAGGCGAAGCAATCATTCAGCCAGCACTATCTAACAAATCGCCTTGAAGCTATTTTAGAAGTGACAGATGAGTGCAAGGTCCTGGAAGGCACATGTTCTTCCTTCCTTAATTGCTGCTTTGCTAAAAGCAAGAGACAAACAATATTGAGAATCTCAGCTCTATTCACTACCTCAGATGGCAGAAGAAGCTGTACATGTGCATGTTAAATAGGCCAGCTGAAACTTTATTTGCTCAGTATTAATGAAGAGATGGTAATGTAACTCAACATCTGTAAACAGTCCAAGAAGACATCTGTGGATTACTGGGAGCAATATTCATATTTTATAACCCTTATAACAGCTGAAGTGCTCTAAGTCTGTCTTTAAAACTGGAGTTTAGTCTTCTAATATACTCAGAACGCCAGAAAGAAGCAAAAACATTAGTTCTTCCTAGTTTTTGAATTTTTAAAAAGACATTAAACAGGATAGATCCCCAGATTCTCATCTCCCTGCTGTTCCCTCAAATCAGACGTTTTACATAGCAGGACTGATTGGTTATAGATTAAAATATGAAGGTGAGTTTTGTCATTAGGTCCCTTACTAGTCTCCTTTACCCCTTCCTCATTTTCTTCTATGGTTCCTCCTTCTTCCTTGGTTGGAATGGTATAGAAGATTTTCATTGTGAATTCTAATATAGACCAGATTTCTACGCTATGGCTCCTTCTCTACATTCTCCACCTTAGAAGGTACCTGAATCCCATTCCAGTAGCACTTCCCAGGGTCATGTATAAACCAAATAAAACAACCAGGCAATCTCATTCCTGGGAATAGATGCAATGACATCAAAATATCAATGGACAAAAATAAATGGATAAAATGCCAGACTATGGGAACCAATCATTTCAGTTTCCACTGAACAGAGAGGTTTCCTGGAGTCTGAAACTTGCCATGCTGAAGCCAGAAAAGTTTAAGATAAACTGAAAGAACTGGTAACTCATGAAGTATTGGTCATAATATTGAACAACTAAAATAAAGCCTAAATGGCAATCTATAAGATAATGCTTGATCAAATTAGAGAAGATTGTTTTTTATAGTACAACCCAATTATTTTTAAGTGAATCTTTCTGTATTGAGTATGAGATGATCACAAAAAATGAAGAAACAAACTATGCATTAAAATGTTTAGCATAACAGTATTTTGTGAAAGCTTGAAAATATAACAAAATTACAAAATAGCATAATCATGCTTGCATATTCAATAATAAATAGATGGTCTGCTCATTTTGAGAAATAATCAGTGCAATTATCAGTAATCATCATTAGCCCAGGCACAAGTACACAAAGGAATACAGAAATCTACAAAAGCTTACAGTTCCAGTGTTAAGTAGACTTGAAAATATGTGCACATTAAAAAATGAGTCAACGATAAAATATAAACAATATGGTGAAAATGAACAGCCATTATTTTCAATTTGGTTCAAAGTGGTCTAAAAAGAAAATGCAAATGCAGTTGCTGCTGGTGGTACTGAAGAGAGAACAAAACCATGTAAATAATACTTATGTAGCAGTAGAAGTTTGAGGCTTTGCTTTTTATTTTTATGACCTTATTTTGACAGACACACACACACACACACACACACACACACATATAAGGAATTTAGAGGACAGCTTGTATGAATGGCTTCAATCTTTCTACTATATGGTACCATGATGCCAAACTCAGGGCTTCAGGTTTAAAAGCAATTACTTTCTATAATTTATGAGTCATCTCATAAAGACCAAGTGGAACTTCCAAATAAGTAATATTGTAGGGTTGTTTGAATTTGACAATGTGAGAGATCTTTAATATGAGCAATTTAGTTGTGTTTTGCATATGGAAACATAAGCAAAAGTGATTAAAAATCTGTTTCAGTTACTGATTATAGTTCCTCCAAAAATCATGTCTTATGAGTAAAATTATTATAAACAGTGAAGATTTAGGGAACTGTTATGCCTCAAGACATGTCTCCTTTGAGTGTTAAATATTCTCAGTATATAAAAAGAAAGAACCAAAGAACAATGGTGCTTCTTATTAATTAATGGAGATACAGACTATTTTGATATTTTCCTTACTGCTTCTCTTTGTTTTCCAAATTATCTACAAATGAATGAAGTATCTTTTGATAAACAAAAGGAAAATAACATATAGAATTACTAGAGGAAACATGAGAAAAACACAATATGAGCAGTAGTGTAGACAATTAAGTATGTGAAAAACTAAAACTGTCTTCAAATCAACTTTATTTTTATCTTCATTTAAATGTATGTATAAGAGCAGTCATGGCAGCATTATTATAATAGTACAGCTTTCCATTAATAATATTCATCCTTAATACACTCTAATATAAGTAAGGTATGAATGAACAACACTATAGAGAACAATATATATATATTAATGACAGAAGATATTGATAATTTATGAAAATAAAAATAATTTATTTACCACATTATGTGGGTGTAATTGTCTTCTTTATGTATGTATATATACAAATAAACATACATACAAATAAACTATTTAAAATTTTTAAAGTATTTATTTACTTATTTTACATTCAAAACAGTTTCCACTCCCTCCTTCCCACCTTCTCTCTGCCCTCCATTCACTTTTCCTACATTTGTATTATAAAAGGGCAGTCTCTCATGGATATCAACAAAATATGGCATACCTAAAATTAAACTCTTAATAGTGGTTGCTTTTATACGGAGGATGAAACAAATTTTACTTCATATGTTTACACAATTCTTGATGTTTCCCTTTCAAATCATAGTTTGTATTGTTTTATGAAAATGTTTTAATCCAGAGTAAGCATTTGACTTGAGAATGAATTATGGTATATCTATATAATACAAAGTTTAATAACAATGACTAAACAAAGCCATATATATCAACATGAGTAAATGCCATCACATAGTAAGCAAAAATGGCTCAAGGAAATCTATACAGTATAAATTTATATATGTCAAGATCTGAAAGCTGCATAAAAACTAAGCCACACTATGTACAGACACATACATGAGTAAGAACAAAAGACAACAAGCCCAATCTTTGGATAATAGCCAGTTGTGGAGGGGAGGAAAGAAGATCTATGTACGTCACAAAGGTTTTGGTTGGTTACATTCAATTTCTTAGGCTGAGTAGTGAGCAAGTAGATGTTCATTGTATAATTATTTTAAAAATATTTTTATATTTTGCAAATGCTATCATATGTATGTCTGATTTAACGACATACAAATTATGTTATAGATTTTGTAACTTAAAGTAGTAAGAAAGAATCATTATTCTGAAAAATAGCTGCAGTTAGAAACTCATACTCAGAAAAACAAATTCACATTAAAGCGTTAAAAAGCCAGCAAAGGCCAAGAAAATCTGACCTGCCATTTACCAGAGGCTTTTTAGAGATGCAAAATTGTACCAGCAGAAAATAAGGAATAGCATTTTAGATTTTAAACAGAAAAAGAGCAGAATATTTGCAGTGGCTAGCTCCTGTTGTTTTTACATCACAAACAAACACATAAGGACCAAATAGCTTCTTCTACAGGTCATAGTGATGACTGCTAGGAAGGCACTCTGAAGTCTGATGGACTGACTAGCTGTGTCTGTGAAGAGCCTCCGAGACCACCTATAAAGTCTAATCACTTAACTAAATTTGTCATTGAACTGAGCCCAAATATTTGAATTGGTGGGCCTATAATAATATAATTTTTGCCAAGTACATTCTGCCATGGAACATTACATATTGTGAGGTTATATTCGTTAGAATTTAACACAAATAACACCATTCACCCTCAACACTATCACTTCCTTCACAGGAAATATAGAAAATATTTTGATTTTCTGGGAAATCTTGGTTTTCTTTACATGACTTTTCAAACCCTTTGTTCCTTAATTGATAGTTTTCAGCTAGTAATTAAGGTATGGCAATAAATAAAGGCTTTTCTATTATTTGACAGGAACGGGGTCAGGTACTCAGTCTCATAGTCATCAGCCTGAGATGGATGGCAGCCACAGGATGGGAGAACCCATCTGTCTTTATTAAGACTTGGCACCAAAGGAGAGCAGAATAGAGACAGGCTCATTTAGTAAATGGCAGTTCCCATTCTGCACAGCGACAGAAAATTTACTACACTGTCAGAGAGAAAAAAATTATCCACTCAGAGAAAGTTGTTATATTAGGAAGATTTAAACAGAAAAAGCTTTTTAGTGATATTAGAGGAGATTAAAATTTCTAATAAAACATAAAAAGAAAAAGTTCTGCTCTAGGCCATTGCTCATGCTGCTTTCTCTAAGGCCTTCCCTCTCTTGAACCATCTTTTCCACAATTTAAAACCATAAACATGTCTGCCTACAGTCCTTCACAATTTCAATTCAGGCTAACTTCACTTTCTTGCTGCTACATTTCCTAGTAACCATGTCTGACCATTCTAACAATTCAGTCCTCAGTTACATATTTACTATGTATTTTCAGTCTTACATTTCTTCTTCTACTGATTCAACTTTCTCCTACACAAAAACTGGATCTTAAACACTCTCAGAGTTCCTCTGTAATTAGAGAATTAGTGACAAAAAAATAAGTGTTCAGTGAATATATAGTACTTAACTTTTTCTGATCTAAATTCCCTTTATCCATGATGACAATCTTCATTGTGCAAAAACCTAAAATCATAACTGATAACAATTCCCTAAATAACTAAGAAGTGTTTATTAAGTGTTTATATGTATATGAAGCCAAATATAATAAGCTACAAAAGGATTAATAATAAAAACTAAATTTTGCTCCTTATGCCATAATGTAAATCTTTTTTCTATAGCAGATGTTTTCTTTTTTTTTCTTTTTTTTCTTCTCTTTTTATTATGAATAAAGTCACATTTTCTATCCATGTATATCCTTGTTCAAGGTCCCTTGTTCAAGATTCCTTCCCCCTCCTATAGCAGATGTTTTCAATCATGAATGTGGTCTAACACAAAATATTATGAGATTTTTCTTTTGTAAACTAATTTTGTAGTTCTAAAGCATAACTTCACTAATCACAATGCCATGTCACAATGTTACAAGGCCCAACACACAAGCTACAACAAACTTTTGAATTTATTAAGATGCTTCTTCTTAAAGGTACCTTCTCACTTAACTTTGAAATTTCTTTTTTCCTTCCCCATCAAGTCCAATTTGTGTTGCCAAGATAGTCCTGGGAGTAGGGCCTACTCTAGAATATGTTCAATATACCAGGGATTACATCATTAAAGAAAACTTACTTATCTTCTACCAGGCGCTATCAAATGCCAATAGTTCCTAAGCAAGTGATGGGATTTCATGGCCTCTTCCTCCCATCTATGCTGGGATTATTCTCTGGCTAAAGTTGTACAGGTCTTGTACTTGCACATGTTGTCACAATTCTGTGACTTCATTTGGTCAGCTGTTTCCTTGATAGTTTTGATCACCTCTGGATCTTAAAAATCTTTCCAATTTCTCGTCTGCAAAGATTTCTGAGGTTTGAAGGGAAGGCTATACTTTGTTTTTAAATTAATTAATTAATTTAAAGGATAAAACACGGTTGGCAAATTCTTAACCAAATTAAACAGAAAAAGGAAAGACCTACTGCAATAAAACTAGAAACTGAAAGGCAAATATTACGACAGATATGAATGAAATTTCAGAAAATCATAAGGACATACATTATAATTTTGTTTCAATAAATTGAGAATATGAAAAAACTAGTGAGTTTTTAGATAGCAAAATTAAACCTAAATTCAATGAATGATTCTAACAAATGCATACTTTGTAACCTTTAATGGGATTGCTTTGAGTATTTCTCCATTTAGTTTGATGTTCACCACTGGCTTTTTGTAAATTGCCTTTATTATATTTAGATATTTTCCCTGTATTCCTGTTCTCTGCAGGACTTTTATCATGAAGGTATGTTGAATTTTGTCAAAGGCTTTTTCAGCAGCTAAAGAGATGATCATGTGGGGTTTTTTCCTTCAATTTTTTTATATGATAGATGACATTTATAGTTTTCCATATGTTGAACCATCCCTGTATTTCTAGGATGAAGTCTACTTGTTTGTGGTAAATGACACTTTTTATATGCTGGTGGATTCAGTTTGCCAGAATTTTGTTGAGAATTTTTCCATCAATATTCATGAGGGAAATTGGTCTGTAATTCTCTTTCTTTGTTGTGTCTTTGAATGGCTTGGGTATTAGGGTTATTGTGGCCTCATAAAAATAGTTTGTCAATATTCCATCAGTTTCTACTGTATGGAAAAGTTTGAGGAATATTGGTATTAGCTCTTCTTTGAATGTCTGGTAGAATTCTGTACTAAAGCCAGAAAGGGTATAATTTGTATGCCCCATTTACAGCTGAGTACTCCATAGTCTCATTCTCTTCACATTGACAGTTGCCATCTACTACAAAGTTTCCCTAATGATGATTGAGAGATTCTCTGATCTATGAGTATAACAATAATTCATTAAGAATCCTTTTAATATTATGTTCATTTAGTAGAATAAAATGTTTTCTTCTCTCCTATGGCCTAGTCACATGTTCTTTCTTCCTTTAACAATGTTAGATATAGGTTCTATCCAATTAACTGAGCTTTAGATAAAAATCAGAAAGTTGTTAGTTACTCCATGACACTGATGCCACTATTGCAAGAGTAGTCATTTATTGTCAGGCCAATCACTGTTGTAGCTTGCAGAGTTCACAGACAAGAGAGATTGATAATTACTTTTCTCTTTGGACAATATATATAGCACCTTCCAGCGTCAGCTAGACAAGCCAGTAGAGATAAGACTTCCAGACAAGTACTACATTACATGATACAAGTGTGTGATGTCTTTAACAATAGTTCTAAGAGGGTAGCCATGAGGATTAGGTATAATTTTGGGGGGTGTCTATGTGACCCCATTGACCAAGAACTTTAAAAAGAGGTGACATTTCTATTACTGTGGCTTTCATTTGCCATCATGGAAAGTCTAGTAGGCACATTGTTTTTCTATTATAGAGTGATTCTTTTAATCCTCTTTTTGTATATGTATACATATATTTTTTTTAAATGTGTATATCAATAAACTTCCATTGGCATTTTTCAAAGGTCTTTAGGGTTAGTTATCTTTCCCCAGATTCCCACCTCTACCCTTGATCTAAAAATATGCCTGAAACTAAATTGAAGAATTTCAAATTAATTTCATTTGCAGAAAAAATTTCAAGGCAGTCTAACACTGACTCTGTCCTCTCATAGTTAGTGATCGATCCTATGAATATCTACAATAAAAAATTAAGACAAAAAATGCTAAATGTACAATCTAGGGAGAAAAAGATCATCATGAATTTTAAGGTTTTAGCCTAGGCTTGTTGTGAAGGAGACAAGAAATGAAATAAAGGAAGTGGTACCTTCATGGTAAGATCCTACTCAACACTATAACTTATGAAAAGAAAATGCCCAAAGAATCTTCTGCCACAAAGTAAATGAAAGTCTATTCCACAAAGGAAATCATCAAAAAATCAAACGTTATGTGGATGTATTTCAAGGACGGGTCCAAGTTCCATCCCAAGCAGGCATCAGAAATTGACAGCATTGGCCTCTTGGTTCTGGCTTTAAAGTCATGAAGAATACAGGAGTAAAGGAGTTGTGAAGTCTTCCTCCATGGTTAAGGAAAGTCACTAAGGCTAGGAATCTGTCAGGTGAGTCCCTGCATAGATAACAAAGGAGGTTCATTGTATGAAGCTTTGAAGGTAAAGCTTGAATTGTCTTTGAGATCCCAAAATGTTGAAACACCAGAGCCATGGGATGTCTGCCAAGAAGAACTACAGACAGGGAATGGAACCAGCCTAAGTCAACAAAACTGAAAGAATGGAGCCATTTAAGCCCTTTGATATAATGTTGATTTGGAGTTTGCCCTGCTGGGTTTGGTCTTGCTTTGGTCCAGTATTTTCTCATTATGTCCCCATTCTTCCTTTTTGAAATGGTAATGTATAGTCTGTGTCACTGTATGTTGGAAGTGTATAATTTGCTTTTTGATTTATAGGTGGTTGCAATTAAGAGATTGTCTTGAATCTTGGAAGAGATTTTGGATTTTTAAACAGCCCTTTTATCTTTAGTATATAGAAGGGCTACTAATTTCTTTGAGTTAATCTTGTATCCTGCTACATTGCTGAAGGTGTTTATCAGCTGTAGAAGTTCCCTGATAGAATTTTGTGGGTCACTTATGTATACAATCATATCATCTGCAAATATAGTTTCACTTCTTCTTTTCCAATTTGTATCCCCTTAATCTCCTTTCGTTCTCTTATTGCTTTAGCTAAAACTTCAAGAACTATATTGAATAGATAAGGGGAGAGAGGACATCCTTGTCTAGTTCCTGATTTTAGTGGGATTGCTTTGAGTTTTTCTCCATTAAGTTTGATGTTGGCTGTCTGCTTCTTGTAAAACGCCTTTATTATATTTAGATATTTTCCCTGTATTCCTGATCTCTCCAGGATTTTTATCATAAAGGAGTGTTGGATTTTGTCAAAGGCTTTTTCAGCATCTAAGGATATGACCATGTGGGTTTTTTCCTTCAGTTTGTTTATATGATGGATGACATTTATGGTTTTTTGTATGTTGAACCACCCCTACATTTCTGGGATGAAACCTACTTGATCATGGCGGATGATATATTTTATATGTTGTATATGGTTTGGTTTGTCAGAATTTTGTTGAGAATTTTAGCATCAATATTCATGAGGGAAATTGGTCTGTAATTCTCCTTCTTTGTTGCGTCTTTGAGTGGCTTGGGTATTAGGGTAACTATGGCCTCATAAAAAGAGTTTGGCAATATTTCTTCAATTTCTACTGTGTAAAACAGTTTGAGGAGTATTGATAATAGCTCATCTTTGAATTTCTGGTAGAATTCTGCACTGGAATTATCTGGACCTGGGCTTTTTTCACTTGGGAGGCTTTTAATGACATCTTCAATTTCCTTTAGGGTTGTAGGTCTGTTTAGGTATTTAATCTGATCTTGATTTAATTTTGATAAATGGTACCTGTCCAAAAAGTTGTCCACTTCTTCTAGGTTTTTCATTTTTGTGGAGTATAGATTTTCAAAGTATGACCTGATAATTCCCTGGACTTCATGGGGGTCTGTTGTTATGTCCCCCTTTTCGTTTCTGATTTTGTTGATTTGGATACTTTCTCTCTCTGCTTTTGGTTAGTTTGGATAAGGGTTTATCTATCTTGTTGACTTTCTCAAAGAACCAACTTGAGGATATCTTTATCAAAAAAGAGATTTGGTGAGAGAGAGGCCAGTGTTCCATTATCCTTTGCAAAAACATGCCTCCAACATCTTTTGTTTCATTGTGTGTTTGGGTTTTTTTATTTTTGGGTTTTTTATATATATTTTATTATGAATAAAGTCTCATTTTTATCTATGCATCCCCTTGTTCAAACTCCCTTCCTCCTCCCAACCCCTCCCAGTCACTCTCTCTTCTCCCCATCTCCTTATTTTCTCCCCAGGAAAGGCAGGATGTCCCAAGGTCCCAAGGTGGCTTAGTTCAGCATCCACTCCAGGCAAATCTGCTTTCATCTCCTTTCACTCTGGGATACCTCCTACAGGTTCAACCATATCCCACTTGCACTTGCAGTACCTTGTAGACCAAGCCTTCAGTCACAGACCTTTGCAGGACCATCTTCTAAACTATAGCATCCTGTTTTCCCTTTCCCTGTCATACATTGGCTTTTCCCACACTGTTTCACCAATTACCACTCCTCTGCTTTCTAGCTTTCATACAACTTTACTCTCTAACATCACAATATCTATTTTTCCATCATTGTAAATTTGTATCTTCTCTATTTAATTTGTATCTTGGGATGTTTTGTCAATACCTATCAGTAATCTGTATTTGATCTTCAACTTCCTGAAATGCATAAAACTAATTTCAAATACAGTTAGATTTTTTTCTGAGAATAGAGCATCAAAGTGTATTATATTCATTGCTGCAGTAACATCCAAATTATTTGGTACTAGAAGACCCTCTTGTTAACACAATGAACTGAAACATTATAAGTTTATATAATTTGTTCTCAAGAATTTCTAAGCATAGATCAAGAGCTTCAATTGTTTACTACAATTAGTTCAATAAGCATTTGCATGCCTTGGTAGTGGTTATTCATATAGAGAGCTTGTTTTAAAAATACATATTCAGATCCAGGCATGATAGCACATACATTTAATTCCAGCTCTCAAGAGGCAGAGGCAAGGTCTCTGTGAGTTTAAGGACAATCTCGTCTACATAGCAAGTTCCAGGACAGGAAAAGAAACTTAGTAAGGCCCTGTCTCAAACAAATTTGTGAGCATTGGACTTACAGAATATCTGGGACTTAGCCTAATTTATGTTTTTCTCATGTGTGCAAAGCACAGTCCTGAGGAAGAACCATAGATAGCCTGAAAGCCAGGCACAGCAAAGGTTGGGCCATTCTTATTTTCTCCCTGAAGTCTTGCTGATCCTCAGGGAAAGGTAGGCTTTAATGTGAGTTCTTTCAAAGAGCAGTGACTGTAAGGCCAATCTAACTTTCCAGACAATGCTACCTCAGTAAAAATCCACCAAGCAATCAATTTAATCTATACTGAGTAAACTCACTGGCCTACACTCATTGATGTGTTTGATGAAGATAGCAACAGTACCTCAAGTCAGAGATTTCCACACTTTTTAAATGTCTAAATCTATAACAAAAAATGTTAGAAATCATATTATAGTGTTCCTAAAACTTAACTAACAGAAAAAAAACCTCTGTAAGAATGAAACATTAAAATTCCTTAAATTTGGGGGCTGGAGAGATAGCTCAGTGGTTAAGAGCACCGTCTGCTCTTCCAGAGGACCCGGGTTCGATTCCCAGCACCCACATGGCAGCTAACAACTGTCTGTAGTTCCAGTTCCAGGCAAACACCAAGGCAAATAAATAAATAAATAAATAAATAAAGGTTTTTTTTTAAAAAAAATTCCTTAAATTTGCATAGTATATTCTGAGTGTCAGTGGAAGAATGAGTTGTTTTTTGAAGGAGGAACTAGAGGTCTAATGAAGCCAACCCAACACTGTTGATTCACTCTCCTACCTTAAAGATTTTTAACTCTTTTAGAACTTTGACATTTCCCCCTCAGAGAAATCAGAAGTGAGTTAAACAGAGCTTCTGATTTGCAAATTTTTGAAATAGATGTTAGACATAGCTTTACTAGTGAGATTGCAATATGATCCAGTAGCTAAGAGCACAGGTTTGAAGTCAAGGATACCTGTGTTGAGTCTATCCTCCATCACTGAATAATTTAACCTTTACAAAAGTTTATCATTTCTGTACTTTGTAGCATGAACCAAGGGCCAGTGAGATAGCTCAGAAAGTAAAGACATTTACTATGAGTCTCCAGAGCTCACTCAATATAAAGAGAAAAACAATTTCTAGAAGCACATAGCACATTCTCCATTCTCTCTCTCTCTCTCTCTCTCTCTCTCTCTCTGAAATGTTAAAGTGAACAAAACTGTTTTCATGTTTGATAGGTCCTTTGACCTTGAACACCATTCATTGTTTTTACTCTACCTCTTATTCGTTCTGATTTCAGATCAACATTGCATCTTCTTAGGAGCCTTGATTACCCAATCATTGTTAATAATGATTTTTCTTGTCTCCTAATGCCCAAAACACATCTTCAATTCTAATTATTATATGGTGAGATGTATTTCTTAACTTACTCCTTTCTGCCTGTGGATATTCTGCAGGAAGCATCACTGAATTGTCTAATGTTGCTGTCCTCCTTTCTCAGTTATAGTCTCTGAAGGAGCCTGAACAGCTGGGGAAGTTCTTCATTGAAGGGCCCAGCTTCAAAACAACCGATGAGAATTCAAGGAGCCATTTTGAACAATTGGGATCACTCAGTGACTCTGTGATAATGTGATCAAAACACCAAGCACTCCAGGAGGTTGAGTTTGTCACTTAGACTATTGTGGAGGAAGTGGGTATAGTCATGAATGGAAGGTTGGACAAGCTGCAGAACCAAAGCTGTGTGAAGAGATGATTCTCAAAGACCAGGTACCCAACTTAACTGTGAAAAAGAGCTTCATTAAAGAAGGTGTTTACTAACACCACGTACAAGATTATTTTTCATGGTAAGGGAGAGTGGGTGTCTGAAATCATGACTGACAATCAGTGAAGGGAAGAGAAGTTCTGCTTTTATAACCTTTGATGACTGTGGCTCTATAAGATTGCCTATCAGAAATACCAAACTGTGATTTGCCCCTGCTATGAAGTAAGAGAAGCCTTTTGGAAGCAAGGGATGGCTAAGAGGCTGAAGTGGTTCTGGAAAATTTGGGAGTGGTCATGAAGTTAGTATTAGTGACAGTGATATGTTGACTTTGGAGGCAGTTGAGGTGCTGGTGGAAGTTGTAGCGCTTTCTGGCCATAGTGCATTTGGAAGTGGTGGTTATGGAGGAGGTGGCCATGTTTACAGTGGAGGAAGCAGATGCTATGAACATGATAGACAGCACTATGAAAAATGTAACAGTGGCTACACAGGTTCATGTGAAATCTATAAAATCCATAAACTAAAAAATTATAGGCAGCTTTAATGGTGATGGTGAGAGAAATTTTGGAGATGGAAGAAGCTGCAGTGGTTTGGGAAATTCCACAGTCAGTCTTCAAATTTGGGATCTATGAAGGGAAGAAACTTCGGAGGCAGAAGCTCTGGCTCCTATCATGCTTGAGGCCAACGACTTGTGAAACCTCAGAACCAAAGTAAATCAAGCCAAGCCATTCCAGCAGCCATGAGTGGTGGGTATGATGGTACAGATGGTTTTAATTATTGCTGAGAAGCAAAGCCTAGCAGGAGAGGAGAGGCACAGAAGTGACAGGGAAGCTGCAGGTTACAACAGATCTGTGTGCTCAGCCAATCACAGATGTAGCTGTGCCTAGCTACTAGAAAAATAATGTCTTGAACAATACTCATGTGTAGGCAAGAACTGTATTTATGACTAATTGTATGGCAGGTCATTTTAGCTTCTGTTCTGCAGGGAGTATAAAGCATTCCAACAAGGCTTTAATGTAGACTTTTTTTTTTCCTGCTCATGCTGTCAATTGCTAAACGTAGTGGAATAATTGTGATGCTGCATAAATGTGTTCTTAAGAATAATAATAATGTACAGTAATTGGTAGTACTTAAGTATTTTGTTTTGCCTGTAGTTTAGGAAGCAGCAAACAGGGGTCTAGAGGCCAACTCTGACGCATGGCCTCTTTTCATTTAGCTTTTAAGAGAAGAGTCATTTTTAGTTTGAAATAGTTGGTTTATCTATGTACTTGCTTTTTTTCTGTTCTTTTTTTTTTTTTTTGAGATTGTGTTTCAAAGTGTCCTCAAACTCACTGGGTAGCACAAGCTCCCCTTAAACTTGCAACTATCCTCCTGTCTCAGGCCCTTGAATGCTGGCATTGCAGATGTAAGCCATGCCTGATTTTAAGGGTTAGTTTAAAAAGAATGATACACACCAGCTGAGTGTGGCAGTACAGGCTTATAATCTCAACACTCGGGAAGAAGAGGCAGGATTGTCACAAATGCATGGCCATCCAGGTCTAAATAGTGTGTTTTATGCTACCCAGAGCTATACAATGAGACTCTGTCTCAACAAAGATCAGAGCGGGGGTGGGGGGGTAAAATCATGTGTGTCATAAAGTCTGATATTTATCTGTGCTTTTGTTGAAAAGAATAATATGTTAACCTTTGCTATTGACAATAAGAAATGTGAGGGCATGGATTTTCCCCCATCTCATTGTGTGACCTACTTCTAGCACAATGCATGGAACACAATACATTCTGATGCTTGTCGAATAAAAGAACGAATTGTCGAGTACAATTGATAGTGTGTGTTAATATGTGCATGCAAGTGGGTGTTTGCATACATGTGTGCTGCAAGGGACACAGGACAATATCAGGTGTTTGTATTTATCACTCTTCATCTTATTGAGACTGGATCGCTCACTAAACATGGAGTCTATCCATTAACTAAGAGCTTTAGGGCACCCTCTATCTCTGTTCCTTCAGTGTTGAGAATATGGGTCCACTTCATTATGCCCAGTTTTTATATGGTAATCTAGATGAGAATCCAGGTCATCATGCTTGCAGAACAGAAAATTCTTTATGGACTAAGCCATCTCCTCAGCCCACAACTGATATTTTTTAAAGTGCAATTTATTATTGTCTCTCAATACCCCCAATAAAATACATACCATGGCGGTATGTAGTTTCTGACTCCTACATCAGTGCTTCTCAACCTTCCCAATGCTGCAATCCTTTAATACAGTTCCTCATGCTGTGACCTCCCCCTCAACCATAAGATTTCCATTGCTACGTTGTAATTATAATTTTGCTACTGTTATGAATTGTGATGTAATTAGTATTTTGTCAATATATAGAGGTTTGTCAAAGGATTTGCAACACACAGGTTGAGAACCACTGCTTTAAATAAAAACTTGGACAGATGGCAATTCTACAGACACACTAAATGACAAACATTATCTTAATTCAGCAATCAGTATGTCTTCCATCTAAGAGATTAATCAAATTCCTCAGTCTTACTGGGTCTTGTGGCATAGGCCTGTAATCCCAGGACTTGGGAGGCAAAGGCTGGAGGAAGATCAGGCTCAGGCTCAGAAACATAGTAATTCTGAGACCAATATGAGCTACATGAGACAACTAAAAAGAAAATCTCTTCAGTCTTTACTCCAGATAAAATCTCCCCTTGCCCATCCTAAGGTCCAAAGACTGACTATGTCTTTGGAGGAGCAATTAAGAGAAATATGATATTAGACTTTATGCGGCACACATTATTTTACCTTTCCCATCCACTTGCCAACTCCTGTCTTAATCTTTGAAAGGGTAAAAATATGAACATGAAAGAAAATAAGGGAATTGGTCATTTCCCCCTTAGTAAAATGGTTTCCCACTGCTGGGGTATCTGCGGGCCTTTTCAAAGGCCTCTGCCACTGAGAATTCCTCTTCTGTGATCTGGGAGTTCTGAATTGACACATTTCTATTTAGTGTTCAACCCCTTCTATTTATCTCCAGCTTCCTGTTACTGGGATTACTGCCACTTCTCCCCCAATGGTTTTATTTTATAGGGTTAATCCCCATTTGATTCCCAGGAAACATTTACACATGGTCTATTGTATTGTTTCTGGCCCAGACTTTCAGGCCTAGACCAGAGGCTTGACCAGCAATCTAACAGTCTGGCAGTCTGGCAGTCCCACAGAAACACATAGACATTTACATTAATTTTATGCTGATTGACCTAAAGCCCAGGCATATAACTTGCTAACTCCTTCATCTTAACTCAACCCATAATTCTTGTTCATTCATGAGGCTTGGTATCTTTTTTTCAGCAGCATTTCAACTTCTTTCCTCTGCATCTCCTGGCATCTCTGTGGTGTCTCTGTTCTGCTCTGAGATGTTCCCAGACTTTTCTTAGTCTGGTAGCCCTGCCCACACTTCATATCTGCCTCTGGCCAATCATCTTTTTATTAAACCAGTAAGAGGGACAAATATTTACAACATATCAACATAATCCCACTACAATAGTCTGTCAAGAAAAACTAATCAAATACAGAACAATCCCAATGCCATCAACTCTCTCCTTCTGCTGGGGGCCACACTGACTTTTGCAGCTATAACCACTGGCCTCTGTTGCAGGAATAAGTGTAAAGTTGTGGTAAGTTATTTTCCCATTATTACCTAGCACATATGCACTTACTTGCTACCTTGAGAAAAGTGAATTTATTTACTCTTTGGCACACTGTGGGAAGAATGAAATCTAATTTCTACCACACTGTGCCACTGACTTTTAGAACAATTTATAGAAAAACAGGAGGCAGGGCTGTAGATCAGTTGGTAAAATGCTCCTCTTCCATCAGTGCCCCAGCATGACAGCACTCTTTTTTGACATTTTTTATATAAAAGTTTTTTTACATGCCAACCACAGTTCCCCTTCCCTCCTCTCATCCCACTCACCCCCCCAGCTGCTCCCCCACCCCATCATCCACTCCTCAGAGAGTATAAGGCCTCACATCGGGAGGCCTCTTACATGGCTACACTTGAGGCGCAGGAAGAATTATCACCCTGGACCTCGCACTTTTATGGAAAATGAAGTACCACATAATTCAGACATAGTGGCACAAGCATTTATGCTCTCAAAAAAAAAAGTCTTCTAAAGAGAAGGAAAAGGTGACTGGATGGGTATATATGGCAGAGCTGGAGGAAGGAGTAGAAGAATGAATGTGACCAATAGGCACTGTATAAACTTCTCTAAGTAAAGGAATAAATGCTATTTTAAAACCCAACAAAAGAAAACTAGGAGGTAAAATCACAACATACATAGAAGTTGTGATGCAGTTTAATAGTCCAGGCTTGTCCAACCTTTTGGCACTACACTATGGAATTGGCATCTACAAAGCTCACATTCAAGAATTGGGCAACCATCTCCTGTATCCAGACAAGAGTGACAGTGGAGGGATTGGAACACCAGCCCAGCCACAAAACCTTTGACCTACAGTTTGTTTTGCCTGCAAGATGTGGTGGGGTAAAGGTGGTGCAGAATTTGTGGGAGACTGGTCCAAATTGAAACCAGTTCCAGAAACTGCCTGGAGGGCCAGGAACCAGGGATTGGATAGCCTAGAGACATAGAATAGAACAATACATAAGTAGGAAAAAAATCAAAATTATTCTTAATGGCACTCTGCTAGACTCATACACTGAAGCCTAGTGTAATTGTCATCAGAGAGGCTTCAGCTAGCAACTGGTGGAAACAGATGCAGAGATCCACAGTCAAACATTAGGCAGAGCTCCGGGAATCCTGCAAAGAAAAGTGAGGAAGGATTGCAGGAGCCATAGGGGTTAAGTCACCACAAGAAAACAGCCCACAGAATCAACTAGGCAGGGCTCATAGAGGCTCACGGAGACTGAATTGACAGCCAGGGAGCCTGTATGGTTCTGCTAGGTCCTCTGCCTATGTGTTATGGCCGTGTAGCTTGATCTTCTTGTGAGACTACTAACAGTGGGAGTGAGGCCTGTCTTTCATTCTTTTGCCTGCTTTGGGGATCCTTTTCCTTCTACTGGGTTGCCTCATCCAGTCTTAATATGAGAGGATGTGCATAGTTTTATTATTACTTGGCATGTTGTGTGTAGTTGATATCCCTGGGAGGCCTGCCCTTTTCTCAAGGTAGATGGAGGAGGAGTAGATCTGGGGGAGAGACTGGGAGGAGAGAAGGAGGGGAACTGCAGTTTGGATGTGATATATGATAGAAGTATGAATTTTAAATAAGAATTGAGCAACCAGCTTATGATTATTATCCTCTGTATAGTTATTGTTAACTCTTCGGCATTTTTAAAATTCTTTTTACTGTTTTTTTTTTTTGATAAATACAAAATAAAGAAGAAGAAAAAAAAAAGAATTGAGCAACCAAATTATTTAAAAGATGTAAAACAAATCACACACAAAAATCACATAGTGTCTTAAGTAGGTATAAGATTTTGTATTGGGCTATATTCATAGATATCCCTACATGTCTTCAACCCACCTGCCATGTATTAGAAAAATGCCTTAATAAACTTTTTCCTAGGGAGAAAGCCAACTCAGGCCATAGGTTCTTCCACTGCCTCTGTTCTGTGTTACAAAGACAAGCAGGTTTTTCTCAAGACCTGACCAAAAGAGAAAAATAGGGTTGGCAATCCATCTTAAGGATCTCCGATTTGTTTGTATTTGGTTATCATTGGTGGTGTTTTGTTGTTTTGATAAAAAAGATTTCACAGTACAGTCATGGTTGTCCTCAAACTCACTAAGTATTGTAGTAGATGATTCCTAGCCTGGCCTTGCCCCAAGATCTGGACCAGCAGTTTCAAATAATCACATAAAGTCTTGTGTTAATTTTATGCTGATTGACCTAAGGCTCAGACATATTGCTAGCTAGCTCTTTCATCTTATCTCAATCTATTTCCATTAATCTGTTAAGCCTTGGGGCTTGATACCTTTTCTCAGAACAGAATAGTTGTCCTCTGCATCTGCTGGCTTCTCTGGTGGTCTCTATGACTTCTCTGCTCTGCTCTTCTTATTTCCAGAATTGTCTTAGTCTGGTAGCCCCCACACTTCCTGTCTGCCTTCAGCCAATCAGCATTTTTATTAAACTAATAGGCAGGACAGTTATTTACAATGTAATATAATTCCACTGCAAAGTATCCAGAGACTGGCCTAGAATACAAGGCAATGTTCCTGCATCAGCCTGGGAGGTACTAGTATTCAAGATATGAGCTACCTTACCCTGTTTAATCTCTCCTATTTGAAAGCAAGAACTATCTCAAGGGTTTTAGGATGGTGGGTATAAAATGTCCAGCTATTCTAAACCTAAAAGAGGTCTTCATTCCTAGATCTTTTCTTTCAAGGTCAGCTTCCAGCAAACCTTCTAAGCACACCAATTTTCAACCTTGAATTCTTGCATGCTGGTTAGCCAAAGAGAATGACTTAAGTACCTCTCATAAGTTTTTGAAAGGCAAAGAACATGGTAAATAAGACAAAATGACAGCCTATAAAATGGAAAGAGATCTTCACCAGCCCCACATCTGACAGAGGGTTCATCTCCAAAATACATAAAGAACTTAAGAAACTAGATAACAAAATACCAAATAATCCACTTTAAAATGGGATACAAATCAAGACAGATAATTCTCAACAAAAGAATCTCAAATCGTCAAAAGACATTTAAGGAGTTGCTCAATATCCTTAGCCATCAGGGAAATGCAAATCAAAATGATACTGAGATATCATCTTAAACCTGTCAGAATGGCTAAGATCAAAGGCACCAATGACAGCCTATGCTGGAAGGGATGTGCAGCAAGGGGAACACTCCTCCAATATTGGTGGGAGTTCAAACTTGTACAGACATTTTGGAAACCAGTATGGCAGTTTCTCAGAAAATTGGGAATCAATCTACCTCAAGACTCAGCAATACTACTTTTGGGCACATACCCAAAGATGCTCAGTTATACCACAAGGACACTCACTTGCTCAACTATGTTTATAGAAGCATTATTCATAATACAGAGAACCTAGAAACAACCTAGATGCCTCACAATCAAGAAATGGACAATGAAAATGTGGTACATTTACACATTGGAGTATTACTTAGTGGTTTTAAAAGGGGCATCATGAAATTTGCAGGCAAGTAAATGGAAGTAGGAAAAAACATCCTGAGTAAGGTAACCCAGACTCCGAAACACAAACAAGGTATAAACTAAATCATAAATGGATATTAGGTTTTAAGCAAAGGATAACCAGGCTACAATCCACAGACCCAGAGAAGGTAGGTAACAAGGAAGACCCTAAGAGGAATACACCATGATCTCCTTTGGAAGGGGAAATAGAAAACTCTCCTGGATAAACTGGGACATGGGGAAATGAATGGGGAATGAGAACATGAGGGAACAGGATGGTCAAGTTGGGAAAAGGACAGAGAAAGGAACCAAAGAAACAGATATCTTTTTTATATTATGAATAAAGTCATATTTTTTATCCATGTATCCCCTTGTTCAAACTCCCTTCCCCCTCCCGCCCCTCCCAGTCACTCTCTCTTCTCCCCATCTCTTTATCTCCTCCCCAGCAAGAGCAGGAGGTCCCAAGGTGGCTTAATTCAGCACCCACTCCTGGCAGATCCACTTTCCTCACCCCAACATCAAGAGTGGGTCAGGTGTTCCTCTGGAGGTAATGGGCTCCAAGGTGCTGGTCCAAGGTGAAAAACAGATATCTTGATAGACGAAGTCATTTGAGAGTTAGAGAGACCCCTAGTGCTAGGGAAATTCCCAGGAATCCACAAAGGTAACCCCAACTAAGACTCCTAGCAATAGTAGAGAAGATGCCTGAATTGGCCTTCCCATGTAATCAGATTGATGACTACCTTAATTGTCATCATTGAACCTTCATCCAGTAACTAATGGAAGCAGAAGCAGAGATCAACAGCTAGGCACAGGGCAGGGCCCCTAGAGTGCAGTTGAAGAGAAGGAGGAGAGATTTTATAAGTGTAAAGGTGGAGCAAGATCATGAAGGGGAAACCCACAAAGACAGCTAACCTGAGCTAGTGGGAGCTTGAAAACCATGGCTTGAAAGCTGGAGAACCTGCATGGGACTGAACTAGGCCCTTTGAATGTGGGTGACAGTTGTGTGGTAGTTTGTGGGGCCACTGGCAGTGAGACCAGGATTTATTCCTAGTGCATGAACTGGCTTTTCAGAGCCAATTCCCTATGATGGGATTCCTTGCTCAACCCTGATGGGGGATAGGGAAGAGTTGGTCCTCCCTCAACTTGATGTGACAGACTTTGATGACTCCCCATGGGAGGCCTTATCCCCTATAAAGAGTGAGTGGAAGGTGGCAGGTAGGGCAGAGTGAGAGAAACAGAGGGCAGGGAACTGCGGTTGGTATGTAAAATGAAAAAAAATAGAAACAATAAGCATCTCTCTTGAGACTACTTCTTCTGTTAGCGTGCTAAAGAGCACTTGAGGTGCAGTAGTTATTATCACCCCCTTTTATCAGTGATGGGATGAAAGATGGCAATAACTCTCTGCAGAGACATTCTTCTACAGATTTCTTTGCTGCTTTTTCTCTATTGAGACTTCTTATTTATTAGAGAATTTTAGTGTAAATTCTGTGTATAATGATCTGACTTCACCATTTCTCGTCTACTTTAGCACATCTATTATCTTCCTGGAAACTTGAATTTTAATCATATTATGTAACTATTATTTTTCCAAATATTTATGTAAAAAAATCACTTCTCTAGAAAAATGTACTAGCTTTATTCTGTAGTTTTATTACTCGGAAGCATAATGTTCCAGTTGGAAAAATCCCAGCACCCTCTAGCTGTTTGAAGATAGAGATTCTAAGTCATACTGGTAAGTAAGGCATTTAGCATGTTAGGGAGACTTCAAATAATTGTAACCATTAGAATGATGGGAAATGAAGGCATAAAATCTGAAATTGTAAGAGAGTGTAAGAATAAAAGTAAAGTCAGGAAGTCATTTATTTAATTTTTTTGCAATGCTGATAATTGAACCCAGGCCCCTGAAATTACTGTACTGCTGAGCTACATGCCCAGCCCAGATATTTCTTCAAATTGACAAGACATTGCTATTAATAGTTGTAATTGTTATAATAATGGGAATTCTTGGTGACCAGGTGTTGTTGAATAAACAATACACTAATGTTGATACAACACTGGGGATGTGACATTTAATATTTCAAATCAGATTTTCATTAAATTCTCAAAGAAATTTGCCACCTACAGAGGTTAAAAACCACTGCTAAGAGATAGATACCCCAATATGGTATACCTCATGGACTCTGGACCTGAATAGAGCTAGAGAACCTGCATGAGACTGACCTAGACCCTCTGCATGTGGGTGACAGTTGTGTAGCTTGGTCTGTTTGTGAGGCCCCTAGCAGTGGGACCAAGATCTGTCCCTGGTGCATGAGCTAGCTTTTTGAAACCTATTCCCTATGGAGAGATGCCTTACTCAGCTTTGATACAGGGGGTAGGAGCTTGGTCCTGCCTCAACTTGATATGCCATGCTTTGTTGAGTCCCGTGGGAGGCCTTACTCTTTCTGAGGAGTGGATAAGGGGCTGAAAAGGAGGTGGGGGAACAAACTGGAGGAGAAGAGGAAAGGAAAACTGTGGTTGGTATGTAAAATAAATTTTAACAACAATAAAACCCACTGTTACAAAGAAAAGAGGAGAGAAGTGGGGACCACCTTGTCTTGTGTTTAAAATGCTGGCTCCATTCTCCCTCAGTTACACTGTAGACTTTCTCTGTGAACCTCAGGTTCTCAGTTGTTAAAAAGATCATATTGCACAAGCCACAATGTTCCTATGGAAAAGAAATTGACAGTCTCGCAAAGCCCAGGGTATCCTGAAACTCACTATGCAGACAAACTGGCTTTGAACTCATGATTGCCCTGTCTCCAGCTCTCAGGTGCTACTATTACACGTGGCTCAGGAAATGAAGTTTCTTATTATGTTCAATGCTTCTGTATACTTGGCCTTTAAGAAATATTCGTCTCCTTCTTAGTATATACAAAATAGAGCATTTAGAATACAGGTAGATGGATAATTTCATCCCTAATGGAACACATTCTTTATTCAAATATTTTTCTGCTCTTATTTAATTTCCACATTATATCAAACTAAATTTTATTATTGTGATGCCTAAAAGAAGATTCTCAAGCCCAGAAATACACACATGCATTCAGTTTGTAAAGATGAAATTATTTAAATACCACCACATCCTGGCACGTTTCCATTCTAAGCCCATACTGCTATGAGAACTAGGCACAGAAAAATCTCTTGAATTGAGCAAGAGATCTGATCTTCTTAAATGACACAGGAAGCAGCTTTTACAAAGAGGGGACGCCTTAGCTAATCGCACAGATTCAGTGAAGGAGGCTTGAAGGGGTTAAAGTGGAAGGCTTGTACAAACTTTGCTCTCCCATCTCCTCCCTCCCTCTGGGGCTCCACACTGCTCAGGCAGAGCTGAGCTGAGTGGAATCGTCACCTTCCCTGCATTTGCTAAACTGTTGCCTGCAACGGAGGAACCAGAGACTTAACCAGTTTGGGTTTGCTTCTATTCAGTTGTTCCAAGAAGGCATATACACATCCAGAGACTTCTCAATGCTCTTTGCGGATTAGAAGAAACGGACATCAGAAACTGCACTCTGAAGCCGTAAGTGCTAACTGGGATTTTAAGTAACAAACTGAAGGTGCTTTTGTGCTTTTCTGAAAAGGCTGACTCTTCAGGAAGGTGAAAGGGACACATACGTTGCATGGGCATAGTCCTGTTTCTTTGGGTAGGGGGACGCTTCAAGGCTTCCTTCTATTTTCCAGATATTCCAGAGATGCTCTTGAACAAGTTGTCTGCTGCTGTGAGCTGCACAGGGGATATTTAAATGGCCAACCTCATTCATTCTGTGACTCAGGAAAGGTAAGAAATATGTGGAAGTACAATGATGCTATTCACACTGGAACATGAATTTTATTTACCAGCAGGTGTAACAGACAGCATCTGCAGCAGAAGATGCAACTCCCACTTGTACAAGCTTATTACTTTATGTCTCCAACCACTGAAAGAGCACTCACTGCAGGCATTGGGTTTTTATAGGCTGATAAGAAACTTGATACTCTTAACAGTTTCTACCTCCCTTAGTTTTCTGTCCCTCATTAGGCAGATGCAAACAGAATGTGTTAATTCTTAAAAGTGATGCCAATTAACAGCTGGGACTTGCTTTTCAGAATTGTTTTTCTTTCCTGTTTGTTGGGATTTCAGCTCTGAAACTATATACAGCAGGTAGCATGCAAGGAACTATAAAATGATCCAGGATTGTTTTCAGAATTTTACCAATAAAAATAAAAAGCAACTACTCGGGAATCCCAACAACTAAAACAGAGATAGGTTTACACTGATTTCTGTATTCACAGCATTAACCTTAGTGCCTGGAATTTGATTGTCACTCAAAGTTTGGCTGAATAAATGCCAGTGTGAGTTTGTAGACCTGTATAGAACTTTGTTGTTTTTGTTAAAAACAAGTCTGACACTTGTGATCCCTCTTGGGGTGGGTAGAGAAAGAAATTCCTACATACTTTTCTTGTTTTAAAGAGAAAAATTCACGATCTAAGAGTCTATGTCATTTCACACCTATGAGGCTTTTTACACTGAACTTAGCAATCAATGTAAATCTTAGAGTAAAATGAAAGAAGATTTTTATTGCCAAGATTTTGTTTACCAAGGTAAAGACTGATTATGCAAATAGAAAACCAAATGACTCTTGTGTATTTTTATTTACATTAGAAGTGAAGTAAAGCTCATATTTGTTAGGCTAATGTTGACATTGCTAAATAACTATATTAATGTCTTTCTCTATTTTTTCTCCAAACTCTTTTCTCCTTTCCTTTCTTCCCCTTCTTTTCCAAAATTTTCCCCATTTTTCTTCCTTCTCTTTGTCTCAACAGCTCATCTCTTCCCACCTCTCCTCCCCCAGATCCCCAGTTATCTATTCCCTTTCCTCTCTTTCCTGATCTCCTCACCTCTGTTTTTTCATAGTTTCTCACCATTATGTCCATTGTTTACCCAGCAACACCTTTCAATCACTTTTTACAGAGATTAGAAATTAAGTTATATTTATATGATTTCCAAAAAAATACAGGATAAGAAAATAATTCTATAATATTCTTTCCACAATAATCAGATGCCCAGAATAGATAGAAATATTGTTCTTTTGTCTTGTTTCTTCCTGTCAAGTGGTGCAGAGCTTTTCACGGAAAAGTCCTGTTATTAGTGCAGTTCATTCATTATTTGTTAATTAATTATCAAAAAATATCACAGCATTGCTGTTTGGAAAACTTTTATGAGAAGTTGTCACAGATACAGAAACACAGTGACAAGTCCTTGATCCCTAACATCTTATTTTTTTAAATTCAAGGTTCTTAGGAATTTTATAAATAAAATTGATACACCTGTCTGACCTGATACAGGCACAAACTACAGAGGTTTTGAGAAATTCTGTAATTTATTTTTGAACTACCAAAGCAAATACTTACTGAAACTGACAGTTGCCACTGATATTGTTGTTATCAGACCTTCATCAAACTTTATAGAATTCTGATAGATAATAAGTAAATATTCAAAAGTAAGGAAAATGCATGGCCAGTGATATAGACGGCAAGAAAGTACTCTCATTCATTACCAAAAGCCATATAATCACAACTCTACTTTCTAAACTTTAAAAAATAACTTCTAGAGGATTTGGCTTAGTGGTAGAACAACTGACCAACAAGCACAAGATCCTAGGTTCAATCCTCATAGCAGCCAAAAGGGAGAGAGAAGGAGAGAAAAAAAAAAATTAATTCAGCCCTGTAATTTTCTTTTAAAGGTGTATAACTGCAATGAAAATTCAAGAATGACGTTTATAATAGTTTATTACTCCTTTAATGCCATATTATACTCTGGAATTTAGTCTCCACACCATAAACCATTGGGAAACATGAGAGATTAGAAAGGCAAAGGCATTGGGGCTTTCCTCCTGGCTGTGCTGGCTGTCAGCCCTTGTTATCTGAGAGTACCAAATTTATGAAACCAACCAACAGCAGGTGCAACTACCTACAGATGGCAAATTATTTTTAAAACTGTGCTCCAATAAATTGTGCAACCTTTTGTTTCTTCTTACTAGTCCCTAAAAATAGGTGTAATAATTTTGGTACTGTATGTATTGTATTACATATTACAAGTAATCTACAGGTGGATTAAAATATACAGAAAAATGTATAAAATTCTATGTTAAATGAGCCACTTTACATAAGATATTGAGCTTGCTTGAACTTCTGGTTGCTACGGGAATCTGTAACCAATGCTAAAGAACAGTTATTAGCACAACTAAATCAGAAATAAGAAAAGGCTGCATTTTTCTGCAAGCTTTCAGTGCTAAGTGCATTTCTTCTGTCATATCTATGCATTTATTCAATTACTATTGATCAGCTACTGTGAGCAGAGTTATGTAAGAGATGAGATATTGTATGAGAACATCAAAGAGTACATACAAAAAAAAGTACCTAATAGACATCTACAATATTAGCCAAGGGTAATTCCTGTAGGGGAGAGAGATACAAAATATTGTGGGAGGACCAACACCTTGGATCCCACTCCCTCCAGAGGGACACCTGACCGAGCCTTAATGTTGGGGTGAGGAAAGCAGATCTGCCTGGAGTGGATGCTGAACTAAGCCACCTTGGGACCTTGGGACCTCCTGTCCTTGCTGGGAAGGAGATAAGGAGATGGGGAGAAGAGAGAGTGACTGGGAGGGGCGGGAGGGGGAAGGGAGTTTGAACAAGGGAATACATGGATAAAAAAAATGAGACTTTATTCATAATAAAAAAAAGAAAAAAGATTGGAGTGAGAAACTAAGGTCAGTTTCATGAGCTGAACTTTCTAGCAAAACCATAAAGGCAAAGAATTAGGCTGAGGTTGAGTGAGTTTTCCTGGGCAAATGGATCTTAGAAGGAATTAAGGGCAGCCTGGACAGTGATAATCTTACATATCAAGCTAAGGAGAATGGAGCAATAAGAAGCCTCAAAGAGATTTGTGACCTTGTTCATCCTGATATTATAAAGTAGTCAAATCTAAATCATATATAAATATATTATAGGGTAAAAATAGCAAGTTGAGCATGAATATAGGGTAAAAATAATAAGTAATCATTATACATAAGCCAAAACCCTTTAAAATGTTTCATCATATACATCCATTGTGCGTGGTACTGTTCCACCAAGATATTTCATACAAGTGGATGTATATTGTACACTGAGTACATATCTCCTATACCTGAACCCTTGCATCAGTCCCCTTTCCTCTGAGACAGTTTTACTTCTATTTTTCCTCCCCTTCCCTTCTTGAGGTAAAAGACATATACCACAAAGACTGGCTCTAAGCTGTTTGGTACTCTTAATGAAAGAAGCCACAGGTCAGTTGGGACGGAAATACGTTCAGACTGACACTTATCTAAGAGAAACAATATATTTAATACCCAAAGGAGCACTTTGATCAAAAGTTGCTTCTGTATGAGTTGCCTATAATAACTGTCAAGAGTCTTGAATTTGAAGTGTTCTGTTCTATTTGTAGAGTGGGCTTCTATATCTTGGCTGCATATTGAGATTACCTGTGAAGTCTGTAAACAGCACAGATGTTCACTTCCCACATAAGCTGAATGATTCAGCAGTGTGTGTGTATGTGTGTGTGTGTGTGTGTGTGTGTTTGTGTACACTGCAGAAGCTTATTAAGTAATCCTGAAGTGCACCCATGACTAAAACTAATCCCTAAAGTATATGCTTAGAAACAAAGTGAGTAACTTCCTACAAACAGAAATTTAAAGATTCTGTCCTCCGGGATTCAAGGGAGATGGCCTAGGAATTAGCATTTTGACTACCATATTCCATGTGCATTATTCTATTTCAAGAGATCCCTATCAGCTGCCACTAAGAAACACTATCATGAAAAACCCAGGACTTCAGGGTGATTATTCTGTGTGTTCCTTTCCTAAAGGTTCCATAACATAGGTGTATAAACTAGATGGGTTAAAAAGACAGAAACTGATACACGTGTGACACAAGCCACCAGTCCCAGCACTTGGAAGGCAGAGTCAGGAGAATTTCTGCAAGTTGGGAGGCCAGTCTAGCCTTCACAGCAAGTTCCCAGTCAGCCAGTGCTACGTAGCAAAAGCCTGTCTCAAAAATAAAATGATTCTCTTAGTCTAGGAGGCTGCCTAGACTGCTGCCACTAATCTCAACCTAGGCATCAGCTGGGAAGCACATACTCGGACATTTGTAAGGAAGAATCCTATGTAGCCTCATCTCTAGTGTTTGCTGGCAAGCTGGCATTCTTTGGTTTGTAGATCCATCACTGCAGTGTCTGCTTCAGTCTTCTTTCTCCCTGTATGTTTTATAAGGACATCAGTCACTGGATTATGGCCAACACAATGACCTCATTTTAATTTGATTACATCTGCAAAGGCCTTATTACCACATCAGGTCAGAGTCACAGGTACTGGAGGTAAAAAACAGTATGCCCAAGAATTGCACATGTTCAAAACAGACAAAATCCCAAGACGAAAAAGGACACACCCCTAACAAAGAAGCTATTAACAGTTGACACCTGCTGGGAACAGGAAAAAATCCATTTTCTCCAGTGGAATGTCACTGGGTATGTCACCCACACTCTAGGGCAGACTCTGTACCCAGGAGTAGGTGACAAGCACAAAATGAACTTCATGCGCTCTCTCTCTCTCTCTCTCTCTCTCTCTCTCTCTCTCTCTCTCTCTCTCTCTCATTCCTTATGAGCAAGGTGGCTCTGTGTGGAAAACAGAGGCACTAAGTGGAGATCAGTTCTCAACCTGTGTATCTCTGTCCCTTTGGAGGTTGAATATCAGATACCTTGTATATCATGTACTTATATTACAATTCATAAAAGTAGCAAAATTACAGTTATAAAGTAGCAATGAAAATAATTTTCTGGTTGGGGTCACCCCAACATGAGGAACTGTGTTAAAGGGTTGCAGCATTAGGAAGGCTGAGAGTCACTGGTGGAGACACTAAGCTGCATATGAAGCACACGAAATATAGCAATGAAGACGAGGAAATATAAACTCGAACCAAAGAGCTCCCAGGATAGGGTTAGAATTTAAGGTGACTGTGAGTAATGTGAATGTTGGAGTTATTTTTATTAACACTCATTAGGTCTGGGTGTTTTTTTTAAATAAAAAAAAGACAGTAAAAGACTACATTGCCAGCAACCTGCTACTGTTGGCTACAGAAGTGTGACAAATGATGGTCGTTTCTATTGTTTATTTTGGTCACTGATATTCAATGTTAATCTTCGAAATGGAAAGCAGAACCATTCTATTTACACAGAGGAACACTTTCACCCATAAAGACAAGGATCTACCCTACCTCATTATGAAAGATGTATTTTTTTACTCAAAATATGCATACCCTCCAAGTTCTTTTTGAGCTACAAACACCTAATCAAATGTATAGCCTCACACCATAAACCCAAATGAGAAAGAACAAGAACAGTATTTGGGAAGCCTGACTTCCTGAACATTCTATGATTCATTAAAATGACAATTGGCACTGGGACCTGGAGACTGAAAACCAAGTCTTAAAATTCAGATCTTTGTTTCAATTGTGCTGGCTGCCGTTTACTGTTACTTGGGGAGCTTTTAAAAGTTAGCACTACTTGGGCCTCATCTCAGGACAATCAAGTCTGAATCTTTCATCTCCCAAGTAGTACTTTGAAGATTAGTATCCAAAATCTAGGCTGGGGACCAGGGTTTGTGTATTAATAAGAACTCTAGGTAAATCTCATGATCAGTCAGCATAAAAAAAATACTAATTTTGTCTAGTAATTAGTTTCAGTTTAACAAGTGATATGATTGTTCTTTCATCTTTTTTGTCTTGTTTTGTTCCTTTCTATTTAACCCCTTTTTTGTTTTTCCACCTTTTTATGTATATTTATTTTTATTTTTATGTGAATTGGTGTTTTGCCTGCATGTATAACTGTGTAAGGGTGTCAGATCTTGGAATTACACACAGTTGTTAGCTGCCATGTGGATGCTGGGAATCGAACTCAGGTCCTACAGAAGAACAGCCCATGATCTTAACCACTGAGCCATCTCTCCAGCCCATTTTCCACCTTTTGAAGGCCATTTCCTGCGTAGAAAAAGGGTATTTCAAATTATGTAAACTTTCATAATTTGTTTTTTTTGTTTCATTTTAAATCTAGTTTTCCTGCAGCAAACTAATTTATAATACATGTTTATATCTATTTCAAAATAATTTGCCACATACTTTTTTATATAATTGAACCATTCTCTTTCTTATTTATTTTCAGGAAAATTAATCTGTGAAGAATCCCAACAGTTGAATTCTCTGAACCCTGGCCTGTTGTCAGCATATCATAGACCTCCTCCACCTGAGAATCAGCAAGTCTGACAGCACTTTCCCTGCAGCCTGTGGTGAGGAATTTCAGCAAAGCTGTAGACAGCTCATTCCCTGAATTCTTACATTCTTCAAGCTTGGCATCTAGGCAGGAACATTACAATCTCCAACCCTAGGGAAGATTGACAAAATCAGGCAAAGGGGCTGAAAACTCAGATATGCTGAGCCAGAAATATCCAAAAGCCTTTAGCAAATCACCTCACAGAATAATCCAATTAAATCTACACCAGTAGTCTGCAGATCTAGATGAACTGTAGATACTGGCAGCCTTATCTCCTCTACTAAACAAAACAAACAAAATCTTAAGAACTCTATTATAATACTGTAAGAAATTCTTGTCTCCATGCCAGTATTATAAAGCAGTTTCACCATATTTATTTTCACCAGTATAAGATTAAGAGTGTAAAAATTGATGATATATTTATTTACTTACTTACTTACTAAGAAGTTCTGATCAACCTATTTGGGTTGCTAGAGCACAGGGAAGTGCAACACCTGGCAAAGCAGACCACTCACTGCCTTCTTGCTTATTCACTACTAATTTTGGTCTGTATCACATTGCTAAAACACCACTGATACATTCACAGACAGGCTAAGTGACTGTGGAATGCCTTAAGGGCAATAGAAATCAAACAGAAGCAAGTACCAACTAAAGTCTTCAGTGATGACGGAGGTGCATTTTAAGTATCATGGAAATCTCACTGGGCGGGCTCATTTTCCCACTCTGGCAACGGAGGTTGACAGCACCTCAGACAAATATTCAAACCTGTACATGTATGTAGGATTATTTCTGAGCCTCCTGGCCATTCTTCTCATCCTGCTCTTCACAATGCTTCTTCGGCTCAAACATGTCATCTCGCCCATCACCGAGAGCACAGAAAGTGTTCCTCAGTTCACAGATGTAGAGATGCAAAGCCGAATTCCCACTCCTTAAAGTCAGAATGATGGCAAGTCTCAAAGGATATGAGCAAACCCTGGCATGCTGATGCTCAAGAAGGCTTCCTTTTTTATGTGAGGCTTCGCATGTAACAAGCTGCTTGTGTTTTCTGTTCATCATTCTTCATCTGACTATGTTTCTGGGACAGCTAAGAGGCTTAAAAGTCATCCTTTTAAAGGAATACAGGAAATAGCAACTGGTTGGGCTGGCTGGTTTCCATAGTAACCAAAGAGAGCCTGAGCCTTGAACAAACCTCAGACCACAGAAATTCATATGCGGCAGCTGTTAAAACACAAGATCCATGGAAGCTGCAAGAGCAAACAAGAATCTTTACCTTAGGATGTTCTGAGGACCCCTAAGAAAATGACAGGCTTTAATTTATTACTTTAGCCCTAAAGAATTACTTTATATATAACACAGACATCTCCTGACGTGGAGCTAAATCATGTCACAGGTGAATGGAAGGGACTATTAATCTTTCCTCAAAAGAATAATGCTTTAATCAGCATAGTCCATTGGATTTCTCCCAAATGAAAGAAGACATTCAAAGAACCTGTTACTATTTAAAGAGAAATTTTGAAGAAAGTTTCTGGCAAACGAAAAATGTGCATATTGTATCTGTGTTATTACTATTATTGGACTCTTAAAAACTCCTATAATGACAAATGTGTTACTACAATATGGGAAAATGAGCTGCCTCCAAATCAAGGGAAAAAATTAAGCCAAACTTTTCTCAAAAGGATGTCTACCTTATAGGTGCAGCTTCTTTGTCTTTTCCTCCCTCCTTATTGGAAACCAGGATTGAATTACACATAAGTATAAACTTGATTTGAAGATTGACTTGGCAAAGAAGTTGCAAGTCTATTTCAATGCAGAAATGAAAGGATCTTGAGATTCTGTTATTGGGTAACTGTGACTTTGACCAAAGCATGCCAGCTTTCTGGGTCTCATATTTTTCTCACTGAGAGCTATTTCATTATCACTTCATAGATATGAGTATAAGACACACAAAGACTAAAGGGGATAGGACTAAAAGTTACCATGCAACAAGTTCTTAATAAGATCAATGCCCTCAAATGTCACATTTGTCTTTGCCAGAAAATGTTCCTTTCTTCTTGATCCCTGCCAAAACTGAAGTGTTTCACTTATTATTATTAAGAGAAATATATTTTGAAAATTTCCATTCTCATGAGTAGCTCTAGTATGCCAGTAATGGATAATTAAATTTTTAAAAAGAACCTTGACTTTTCAAAGTGAAACCAAAGGAGACAAGTGGAGTTTACAAAAGAGAATTTGCAAAATTGGTCATATTCTTGTCATCAAAGACATGGTATACCTATTTTAGATTTTTACCTGCTCACAAAAAAACCCAGTTGTCCCTTGTTATTGAAGCATTGTCATTAAATTTCTTGAAATTCCCCTTGGGGACTGAGGTGGTTGTGCAAAAATGGAATGGATGTGAAATCCATGGCACCTGTGCCAGGCATTTATTTCTCTATAGTCTGTAACCAATTTAGATTGGCCCCTTTACTGTGATCTAAATCTAGCATGGTGGTGAAATTCCCAAGTGCTTTCTCCTTTTATAAACCATCATTTGCCAATGCTCCTCTCTCAAAGGGGCTGCACAGCATAAAATCCCCACATGCAAAGCTAAACTTAGCAGCAAGGCTGACTGCCACACCTGTTACAACTGTGTACTGTCAGAGCTAGCCGCTGCCTTCTGCACCATTCAGAAGGAATTAGCAGGTAGCCTAAGACTTGAATACGACTTTGAACTTTATATTTTTCAAAATGCAAAGTCACTCTTAAAGGAGTACAACTTGGTGGCTTAAGTTGTGTTTATATTCAAGATTTGGATCCCATGGACTTTTTAAATGATTTTTCTCTTATCCATACATAGTTTCCCCAAGGAGGGCAATATACTCAAGAACTTAAGGACACAGATATCCCATGATTTCAGGATCTTCTTTTTGTGCCCACAGTATTTGAATGCACTTTATCATAGAGAAGAAGTCAGTGACTGGATAAATAGTTCATCTGATTACACTTTCAACAGCAATGAACAGCAAGCACCTCAGTACCTTGCTGTTGAAGCGGATGGAGACACAGCGTGCCGGTTACTCCCGACCCCCAACCCAAATTTCAGAATATTTAAATCTGCTTTAGAAGTACTACCTTGGGTGATGATTCTTAATTTGTGATCAGGTTGCTCACCAGGAAAACAACCACCCTCTTTCATCACAACCCCCGTGGGATCCAGATCTTAACTGAGCATGAACCAAGGCACACAGCAGAGATTATCCTAAAGTAGCAACATAATCCATCCCAGTTTCCAGGGATATAACATAAGTGAAAGTACATTTAAGCAGTTGTGTCATTATGATGCCTCACATGGTATTTAATGTCTAGGAAAATAAACTGAATGTTTTCATGACAGTGAAGAAAAAAATCTCTATTTCTATTCAAGTATATTATATCCTCAAATGTATTAATTAGCATATATTGCTTTAAAAGTCAGCTATAATAATCAATGGGCATAATTTAAATTTATTTTTCTGAGCAAAATACAGACTTGACCATTCATTGCCCTACCCCGTTCTCCCTCAAATTGCATGTGAGTCGGGATATGAACAGGTAGGTCATTTACATGTATGGATATTTTTAAAAATTTATTTTTATTGGACCATGTGTATATTAAAATGTTCATCTATCCACAATTCCCTGCAATGTAACCTAATACAAAGACCACATAATTCTCCAAATAGTATACATTAATATCAACACTACAAAATATGAACAATTGCATATATTACAGAATCGTTAATCATATGAAACAAGGCATATTGTAAAAGGTAAAAGGTCCATCATATACTGGACATGTTAATGTTGAAGAAGTAAAGATGGATTTATACAGTCTAACTTCTCTATCCATGCCAAATTAAAAATTTTGGACTTCAATAACTAAGTTTGAATGTGTAGATCTCACCATACTAACTAAGTAGGTTTAAGGAGTCCATTTACTATATTTAAATAGTTACATTAAGTAATACATTTTATTCACCTGCATTTGCACAAAATAACTTTGTTTTTTACAAAAATAAAAAATTGTGTGGGAAAATTGAGAATTCTTTGTTTTTAACTCACTTATATTTGAATTGGATTCACATTGTATTCAAATGGAATCATATTTATATTAATATTCAGCATGTCACTTTGATCCCTGGATAATAAACGCTGACTCTTTTGTTTGCTGATAACAAATGTCTGTTGTCTAAAGATGTAAATTGCATTGCATTAGCTTCTTCATGGCAATATAAATTGTAATAACTGCTACAAATTTGTGGAACTTATTTGGAGGTCTCATTATTATTCTGTGTTTTATAATCTCCCAGCTTTCATTCTTTCCCACTTGCAAACTGATGGGCAAACTTGTTTACTTAGCACTAAGATAAAAAAAAGTCAAATAACGTTCAACTATCAATGAGAATAAATGTGAAGGATAAGTGAGATCAGGCCTCTGAAGTGGCAATATATTCACACACACACACACAAATGCATACCTCAATGGGATATTTTTCTTAAAAATTAGATTTATCTGTATTATGTGTAGTTTGTCAGCATATATGCATGTGTATCATGTGCATGTCTGGTGCCCTCAGTGGACAGAAGAGGGTTTCCTGTCAGTAACTGAAGTAAGGAGTGGCTGTGAGCCACCAGGTGGGGGCCAGGAATCCAACCTAGATCCTCTACAAGGACAAGTGTTCTTAATTCAGGAACCATGAATCCAAGCCAATAGATTACATTTTAAATGGATATTCCATTTTGTACTTTCATTTGACCCTCAAGGTAACCCTATGAACAATGAGTAGAGAACAGACGCAATCTATTTGACAAGATAACAAGGAGACAAGAGTTATAGTGTTTATATATATATATATATATATATATAAACTGGACATGTTTATATATATATATAAATCTCTATATATATATATATAGAGAGAGAGAGATGAAATCAAGATTGCACTGCATGCTTTGTGAGTACTAAATACACAACTCAAATATATCAATTCTATATCACAACTATGCCCTAGAGATGATTAATTCTCCATTCCAAACAACTCAGAACAAATAATTACAATTCTGCCACTTGTTTCAGATAGTCTTATGTATCCCAGATTGACCTCAAACTGTAGCAAGAGATGTAGCAAAATGTAAGCAAGAGATGGTCTAAAACTTTTTTATTATTCTTTTAGCTTTTATTGATTCTTTGTGGATTTCACATAATGTATCCTTATCTGACTTCTCTCTCTGTTCCCTTGCATCTGCCATCTGCCCTTACAACCCCCAAACAAAATAACTTTAGAAGAAGAATCAAAAAACAAACCTAACAAAACAAAACAGCATAAAAGAAGAATCTTGGTGTAAAAGTCGTAGTGTGGCCCTGTGAATCACACAGATTTCTCTTCAGTCCATTCATCTTTACTTGTAAGTGTTCATTCATTGCTATGAAGTACTTGGTCTAGTTCAAGCCCTCTGGCTTCTGCTACACTATTGATAATGATGTCTCACCGGGACTCCTCTCGGATAGCCTGGTTTTGCCTTGTGTCATGGAGATACTGCCGTTTTGGATCTGTAGGTTCATTCCCTTCACTTGCTCTAACATGCTTCCCATTCTCATAGTTAGTGGACGTTCGGGAGGTCTAACTCATAACACTGGTTCTGGGACTGGGCAGTAGCTGGGTTGGTCAGCTTGCCAGCTTTCCCTCCTTGCCACTATCCAGGCAGGCTTTGCAGCAGTATCTCAGCTAGTTCACTCATTGCAGCCCTCCAGCAAAGAGCTGGACCAGTTTTGCTCTCGGGCCCTCAGGTCCAGCTCACTCATACTCACACCAAGGCAAGCTCTACTGATACTGTTTTGCCGAGGGGAAATCCAGGACCCTCCCTCTTGACTGTTGTAGGAATCATGTGAGGAGATGCAGATCTCCTGCTCTCATGCCCACAGGGCTAGCTCACCTGTGCCCCCTCCAACAGGCTTAGCTCTAGTGTGCTGCTCAGGTGAAGTGCACTCCTGTGGTAAGGGATGGGGGTCATCTTTCCTAAGTGTGGAGATCAGCTCTTCCTTGAGGGATAGGACCACTTCTCCTGCTGCAGTTATCTATCTAGCTATCCCAGGGCAAGGGAGGAGCAGGGGAAGCTTAGGATGATGGCCTTTGGACTTCAACAGGCATGATTCTAACGAGTCCTTGTGATAACTTGGGGCATGGACATCAACACAGACTTCAGCTGCAGAAGAACCATTAACCCAGACATTGCCCTCCAGCAGCATCTTGCATCCAGACATCACCACGGACCTAGTGGTAGCACAGGCCACCCAAATCAGTATGGCCCTGGTGGCAGCATGGCCCTCAGACACCAAAATGTTCTCAGATAACTGATCAGACTCAGGGCATCTGCAAAGCCCTCTGTGGTAACAGGAGCCAGGACACCACCCCAGACTCCAGATACAGAATGTAGGCAGCAGGACCTGAAACTTCTTATCCTCTTGCTTCCATCTGCCCACTGCAAAAAGTTCACCACTATACCTGTTTTGTGCAGTGCTGGGTATCAAACTAAAGGCTTCATGAGTGCTAGGCAAGCACTCTACAAATTGAGCTACATCTGTGGCTCCTGCCATCTCTTAAGGTTATAACTGCAGTAAAACTCTTTACCAGACTTTGGGAAGTTTATGTAAAAACATACCCTACACTTTTTTAATTTACACAGATGAAAGGAATGGGCAGAAATATGCTAGGATTATAAACCATAATGCAAATCCCAGTTTTCTCGCATTTGCTTGACTATTCACAATCAATGTCAATTCTTTATATATGGGACTTTTTTCTTTTCCCTCTTCCACTCCAGAGATGCGAACTTTCCCTCAGTTGTAAATGATGTTATTTAAAGCTATAGAGGGTTTCAAGTGTACAAGTCACTTGTGATCCATGATAAATGCTATTTAACATTCCTGCTGCAGCATCCAGCTATCCCAGGGCAGAAATAATTACTAACTAGACAAGCTTCCTCTAGTCACTCACAAAGAATGAACTAGATAGATGCTTTCATCATTCTAAAAAATTATTTCTCTAAAGAAATACTCATTATACACACTAAAATTGACTGCAAAGTCATCATTTTACCTTGCAAAATCCTATAAGCACTAGCTGCCAGTGAAAAAAATTTCAGACTTGAAGAAAAAACTCAATTCATACTTTGAGTATGATCATGGAAGATGAAGACTGTATATATAGATTAGAAATAAATGTAGTGGAAGACATTTTGAAACATAATTTGAGTACTTATTGAGCTCTTAATTCATTTTCATATGAAGTATGTATTTATTAAGTCACATGTAATATGGAGGAGAAAGCAGATTACACAATGTAGAGATGTCAAGCATGCAATGAAACTGTTTCTGGGCTGGGCTGTAGCTCACTTACCTAGCACACAGGAAGCCCCAGTTTCTGTCATGAGCACTGCATAAACTGGACATGGTGTCTCACACATAGAGACTCAACACTCTAAACGTGGAGGTGTAAAGAGCAGGAAATCAAGGTCATTCGGAACTACATAGCAGATTTGGGTCTATCCTAGGATACAAGACACACAATTTCAAAAAAACAACATGTTTGCAATCTGTTAAAAAAATAAAAATATGAAATTTAAGACATCCTTAATCTAAATAAATCATTCATTTACATATTTATTCATCACAGAGTCTATTCTGGGAAAGGCACTGGTGTGTCTATGACTTTATGAGCAATGCTCTCCTTTTCAAAACATTTTATTATAAGTTTATGGAATCATACTGTGGCAGTGCCATCAACAATGGAATGAAGAAGAGCAAGATAAAATGTAAATGGAGCAATAGAGACATTATCAAATAACTTATGATAAAGATAAGATCACCATTACTAGGTAGTGAATGACATAAGTGGGATAAGAAAAAAATAAATTTTGAACAAGGATCTGATGGCTTTATTCACTTAGATGGGAAAAAAAAAACAAATCAAAGGGGAGAGTAATTCAATATGGGACATGTTTACTTTGAAAACATTTGAAGCATTAAAATGCAGACATTAAACAGGCCATTAAATAATGGGTCCAGAACTCAGAAAAAGAATAACTGCATAGATAAATTTAGCAAGTGTTATTGGATGTGATTACCCAGGAAGAATTTGTAGTACACGCCAAAGAAAGAATAAGAGTAGTGTAACATTAAATATGCCCACATATGCTCCTCCTTTGGTGTTGGAATATTAGTCACATGTTTAGAAATTTAAGGGAAAATACAAAGGTGTCAACCTGGGAGAACAAGTTCAAACTCTAAATGCAAAGGCTAGAAAGAGAAGGTCCAAGACCTGGCTCAGTAGAGAAAGTATTTGCCACACAAGCATGAGGACCTGAGCTTGCATCCCAGCACACATTCCAAAGCTGGGTATGATGGCATGTGCCTCTACTTCCAGCACTAGAGACACAGACACAGGAGGATTCCTATGGCTTGCTGACCAGCAGTCTAGCCAATTTATGAGCTTCAAGTTCAGTAAGAGACTCTATCTCAAAGGTGAAGGAGTGTTTGAGGGAAATGCCCAAAGCTGACATCTGACCTTCTCACATACAGGCACATGTGTGTGTGTGTAACACACACATACACACACACATACACACAGAGTTTACATATGCAAATGTAACTAATAGAGAAGTGGCTTATCAAGAGGCAGAGAGCTCAGGGAACATGTGACAAAGATGACTGACTGTTGAGCCAGAGGAAAGGAATTCTCCTGCAAAACTGTGTCTTCTCATTATGACAGGAAAACTGTACTTCTAAACTCCCAACAATACTAATGCTTAAGGAAAACCTAAACAAGCACAATGCCAAATGATATCCCAATGTGGATAAGGAATTTTTCTTTTTTTTTAAAAAAAAAAAACTTTATTTATTATTTATTTATTTATTTGCCTTGGTGTCTGCCTGGAACTGGAACCACAGACAGCCGTCAGCTGCCATGTGGGTGCTGGGAATCGAACCCGGGTCCCCTGGAAGGGCAGACGGTGCTCTTAACCGCTGAGCCATCTCTCCAGCCCCGATAAGGAATTTTTCATGAGGTCCCACACCTACATGAAGAGATACAAAGACTTAACTTTTCATAAATGAAAACTTAGTTTTCCCTAGGGATGAGCTCCCTAATTGTTTATCTAATATCAAATTGTCAGCCCTGAAATTATGCATATAGCATGTACAACCAATACTAAAAGAATTCAGCAGAGCTGGGCGGTGATGGTGTATACCTTTATTTAATCCCAGCACTGAGGAGATCTCTAAGTTCAAAGCAAGCCCAGTCTACAGAGTGAGCTGCAGCTCAGGCAGGGATAGACAAAAAAAAATCCTGTCTCAAAAAAGAGAATAGCAAAAAGAATGCAAGAGAATATATATAAAGGAAATGAAGCCCCATTCATTTGAAAAATAGTACAGGTAATATGCAAATAGCTGGGGGAAGAAAAAAAAATCATGTAATTATATTTTAATTTAAAACTAAATAATTTTTGAAGATGAGAAAGAAGTATCAATAGAGGGACTATTTGAAAAATGTGAAACAGAATCATGGAACCAAATGAAATGGCCAAAAAAAATTTAAAAGACTAGTGCAATAAAAAAGATATTATCACACAGGCTTGTAGAGGTTGAGTTTGAGGAAACAAAACAAATAGAAAGTTGGACCACAGAACAGAAAAATATATGGATATCTGGAGCAAAATAATGAATTTAGTAAAAGTATGAACATTGATCCAAATATGAATAAAGGAAACAAAAAACTTTTACACCCAATCTCAGATTATAAACCTTATTAGATGCTTAGAGAAAGGCTAATGCCATGTCTAATAGATCAAGCCCTTCAAAATGCAACATTTCAAGCTACCAAAGCATCCACATTGAAGTTTTAGAGACATGATCTGTATAATTTCAAAAGATAAAACTACATTCAGAATATCATATTTAAAGGGAAAAGATTTAAATTCATTGTATTTCTAGTAAAGTGGATTTCCAGTCATACAAGGCAGAATTACAAGTAAAAAACCATTTAGGTGGAGATTGGTTATCATTTTCATCAAAGATGATGATGATCAGAGTGTAAGTAGTAGGACTGGAGAAATGGCTCAGTGGTTATGTCTCAGTGGTTATGAGAACATAGTAATATTACAGAGGACCTGAGTTCAGTTTCCAAAGCCCATACATATTAGGCAGCTCACAACCTCCTGCGATATTAGCTCCAGAGGATCTAACAGCCTTTTGTGGCTTCTTCAGGCACGTGCACATGTGTGCACAAACCAACAAATATATAACATAAAAAATAAAACCTATTATATAATTACTAATATTTTTGTCTTGAGCTCTATGCTTAATATCTTCCTGCATAGAAGCCATTACCATCACCCCATTTAATCTATCGTATATTAAGGCTTATAAATCATGGACAACTCACCTCATGTCACAAAGCAAATACATGCCATTGAGCTTTCATTCTTATCTACATACAACTCCTACCATCATGGTGCACTGTCTAGTTTATGCTATAGGAGTCATTCATATACTGGCTAGTAAGTTGAATCAAATGACTCATAGAACTTAGATTCTATCTGTGTTCATGAATATATACCAATCTACAGGAATACAATATATGCCTATACCTCTCTACATATAAAACATATGTATTTACATATCTACACCACATAGAATATATACCTATGTGCATATATGTATGTGTACAATATCCATACATATGTGTATATTGCAAATATTTGGATAAAGAGAAAAAATGCTGTTTTAAGAAACTCTCATCCAAGGGAAAAGAAGTAAAATATGGACTTTGGGGGATGGGGATATACCTTATGTATGTTGCTGATTGTTTTTACTTTGATTTGTTTGGGATCCCACCACCCAGTTCCCAAATAAATATACATGGAGACTTATTATTACTTATGAAATGCTGGGCCTTAGCCTGGCTTATTTCTAGCTAAATTTTAACTTAAATTATCCCATCTACCACTTCCACCTGAGATTTTATCTTTATTCTATTCTTTACTTCTTACTCTGGCTGGCTGTGTAGCTGGGTGACTGATCCTTTGAATCCTCCTCCTGTTCTCACTCCTAGATCTTCTCTTTCCAGAATTCTCTTATTTATTCTCTCTGCCTGCCAGCCCCACCTATCCTTTCTCCTGCCTTGATATTGGCCATTGAGCTCTTTATTAGGCCATCAGGTATTTTAGACAGGCAAAGTAACCCAGCTTCACAGAGTTAAACTAATACAATAGAAAAGAATGCAACACATCTTTGCATCATTAAACATATGTTCCACAGCATAAACAAATGTAATGATGTAGCGGGAAATCAGAATTTACCCAGGTAAACACTTACAACTTCAAGGAACTGAATCCCATTGGGGCATGGCCAGCTTCTAGGAGACCCTGGGACGGGGAAGTGACTCGCTCCAGCTTATAATTGTAGCCCACCATGAAGGAAAGCTAGGGTAGGAGTTCAAAAGAGAAACCTGGAGGCAGGAGCTGAAGCAGACATTATGGAGGAGTGCTGCTTACTGGCTTGCTCAGTCTGTTTTCTTCTATAACCCAGGACCACTTGCCTGGGAATGGACCTTCCCATATCAATCATTACTCAAGAAAATGCTTCAAAGACTTGTCCACAGGTCAAACTTATGAAAGGATCCTTTCAGTCGAGGTTCGTCTTCCCAGATGAACCTAGTTTGTGTCAAGCTGACAAAAGCCAAGCAGCACATAGGACTGACTGGATGAAGACTGAAAGAGGGTAGCTAGTTAGAGGAAGGGAACCAAAGACAATATAGTATAATGACAAATACAAAGATTCATAATAAAGGAAAGCTAAAAACTCTTTGCTGTTTCTGCTAATTGGAAGCTGTTGTACCATAATTCATATACAACCCTAATTAAGCTATCACATTGAAAAACTTGGCTTGTTTTTTGTTTCTTTCTTTCTTTGCTGGAATCTTGGGGGTCAAATCTTTCATGAGGATAAGTTAGTGCCCTGCCATTGTACTGCATCCCCATCTAAAGGTGCCCCTTTGACCAAACTTTCAACTTCCAATAAATTCTGGCCTTGTCTTTCTCCCTCTGAGATTCTACCAACACTTAGGGAATTGATGTTCTTTGTCATCAGAGAGAGTAAACAAACCAGACAACAGGTTCTGTTGATGATATCACTGTTCTCAGCTTGGGGCTTCTCATGACAAAGTGTAATTTGATTTGTTTCATTATGTATAATGCATTAAAAACATGCAATGCATGTTTTAAATAATATAAATGGATCATAATGCACATATCCTCCAGAAACTTATTATGATAATGATTGCTTATTAAGTTTGAGATCATCAGCATTAATTTTTACTGTTATATATCACTGAATAAATATGCCACCACTGTTTTATCCATTTTCTTGAATAAATATTTTATCACATTAATAGAGCCATATGCGGTTTCTTTTAGTCAGCCTTTGTCTGGTGTACAGTTTTTAATTTGTTTATGTAGAGTAAACAGGTCCTGTCACTTGGGCATGTATCTGACAAGTGGAAAATCAGTTAGACTTCGTGGAGGTTTAAATGAAAATGGTTCCATAGGCCCATAGGGAGTGTCACTATTAGGAGATGTGGACTTGTTGGAGTAGGTGTGGTCTTGTTGAAGGACAAGTATCATTGTGCGGGATGGGGGTTGAGGTTTCCTATGCTCAAACCAGGACCAGTGGCTCATTCACTCTCTCTTCCTGCTGCATGCCAATTCAGACATAGAACTCTCAGCTCCTTCTTAGCATATGTCTGTCTGAACAACACCATGCTTCCCACCATGATGATAATGTACTAAATCTCTGAACCTGTAGAACAGCCCCAATTAAATGTTTTCCTTTATATAATAATTACAATGGTCATGGTCTCTTCGCAGCAATAGAAACCCTAGGACTTAGATTTCTTATTTTCTTTTAAAATAATGTTTTAATTGAGGTATTCAGGCCATTTGCAAGGATTACCAATTAATCTGGATTTTTATCTTTGTTTTTTCTTAGTGCTTTTTTTCTCCTTTCCTGCACTATTTGCAGTTGGTTAAAATTTTGGTCTGATTTTTATAGTATTGATTGATAAGTCAGATATTCAATTTCTATTCTCTTTGTGAATAATTTTAAGCATCCAGATATTTATGATACACAATGTAAAGGATAATGTGTCTCATCTCTTTGTTGTCATTTTGTATATTTATTTTGCTTTGTTTGTTTTGAGGCAGGGTTACAAGTGGCTGAGAATGACACTGAACTTATCCCATTTCTCCTATATTGAAATTACAGCTTTGTACAACCATGCCTACTTTATGTGCTGTTATGGATAAAACACAGGGCTTCCATATGTGCTAGGCAAGCACTCTACCAACTAAGACACGCCCTCAGCCTTAAGCAAAGCTGTCCTTGAACATGTGATTCTTCTACCCTATCCTTTTCAGCACTTGCCAACCAGCATGTACCACCACAACCATCTGGTCTTGTCTTTTGTTTGCTTTGTTATTTTGTTTACTTTTTACTTTTGAGTATATACTATAAATACATTTTTCCCTTCTTTTGTCTCCCTCCAGACTCTCTCATATTCCATCTTTTCTTTTATTGCAAAATCATGAATTCTTTTTTGTTGTTGTTAAATGCCTATATCTATGTACATATATAGTCCCAATATAACCTGCTCAGTCTGTGTAATGTTATTCATATGTATGTTTTCAGGGCTGATCATTTGGTAGTGGATAACCAATTGGTGTGCTCTTTCTACTGCTTTTTGTGCTAATTGAGCATCTTATTTCAGTTTTTTTCATTTTAAATTTATATTATTATTGAGTAAGAGGGGTAAATGTGTTCCATGACACATGTATAGACATCAGAAGATCATTTTGCAGAGTTAGTTCCCTCCTCCTACTGTGGGTTTTAGGGATTGTATTCAGACCGTCCGACTTGCATTGCAAAAGCTTTTATCCACTGAGCCATCCTATTTCCATTTTGTTTCATTTTTTATATGATTTCTCTTTTCCTGAAATGATGAATGCATTCACGTTGAAAATATACTCATGCTGACTAAAAAAGAACCCTTATAGAAACTGAATCTATTTTATGATTCTATTTATACAAAGAAATATATTTTTGAATGGCCATTTCTAGCTACATGTGCCTATAGAGGATTTGAAATCATGTGACTATTTCAAAGTGAAATGCATATGGGCTTTCAAAGATATAATATGAACAAAGAACCTAAACTAGATCATTCATAGTTTGAATACATATTACATATTGAAAGCTATCATTTTTTAGATATTAGATAATATAAAATGCATTAGTTGAACTAATGTAAAATTTCTGTTTATAAAATGGCTAATAAAAATATAAATTTCACATATGACTGTTGGAGTAATATACATTTTTATGTGTTTTATGTCTGTCATAAAATAATTTAAACAGTTGAGTATGGTGGCACATGCCTCTTATCCTAGCACTCAGGAAATGGAGTTAGGAGAACCAGAATTTCAAGATCACCCTCGACTATATAGGGAGTTTGAAGAAACATTGGTGAGTCTCAAAATAATTACACTGGGCAGCATAAACCAAACCAAATAAAACACATCACCAAGATTCCATTTATACAAAACCATGCAGGCAATAAATCTGTAAAGAAGAAAAGCAGATCATGGTTTACTTAGTGATGAGTTATGATGGTTAATTTTAATTACCAACTTGAGTGGGTTTAAAAACACCTAGTAAGCACAGCTCTGGGCATGTCTGTGAAGGTATTTCCAGAGAGATTTGGCTGAGGAAGAAATGTCCACACTGAATGTGAACAGCACCGTTTCATGGGCTGGGATCCCATACTGAATAAGGAGAAAATGACCTAAGTTCCAGCATTTATCTCTTTCTTTTCTAACTGAGGGCATAATATAACTCTGTGCCCCAGGCTCCCACTACCATGTCTTCTGCTGTCATGATGGACTATATACCCTCAAACCATAAGGTAATAAAAATCCTTGCTTTCTTAAGTTACTCTGGATAGATAGTTTGTCAGGACAACAATAAAAATTAGAAACACATGGAGCAAAGAGAGTGTTCAAGACAATCACTTCTTAGGATGGTAGATATATCCACTATCTTGATGATAAGGTTGATTTTTGTTATAGTTAAAGTAAGCTTAGTGGTTAAAAAGAACATTGGGGTTAAAGACTTGAGCATGGAATCACAGAGGAAGGCAAAGAGGTTTTCAGATAAGTAGAAGATAGTAGGAGATAGCTGACCAGACTAGCTAAGAGAACAGGGCTCTAGACACAATAACAAAGTTGGTATCAGCATGCTCCAGGCAGATATTGCAAAGTCACACTGAAGAGCACGTTGCAGTCATCATTGCCCTTGCTCTTAGGAAACATGTCAGCCTTCTGAGTAGTTACACTTGGACACATACTCTTGCATATTAGTATAAGAGACTACATGGTATATGAGGATAACTTCTTACAAAGTCTCTGCCTGTTTCAGGAAGAACATCACAAACCACCTCAGGTGTAAGGGAGGGATAGCCCCTCCGAGTGGGTACAGGAAACTCCCAGACTCGAAGGAGATGTATAATCCCAAGAAGGAAGGCAGGTGCTGCCTCTGGATCAGGCTAAGGCAGATAACAAGAAGCAGTAGATGTTCTCTGTAGGAATGAGTTAAGAAAAAAAGGGGGGACCAATAATAGGGTGAGTTGGTAAACCCTGATTGGACATGTTAAACAAATACTGAATTTTGATTATGGGGTTTTGTGGCCAAATAAGGGAATGCATTTTAGGGGGCTAGCTTTAGGAATGTAGTCTAACGGTTTTTAGCAAGGGTAAGACTAAGATGTGCGATTCCAGATAGAAGAGACAGCCTCGACTGCCACTCAGCTTAGTCCACCTCCACTCAAGGCTGCACTTTACTCCTGCTTTCTTACCTGTTAAAATAAACCTGGGTTATTTGCTTGCTCTAACCCGTGTTATGGTATGAATCCTCCTCCTTCAAGAGAGCAATAACTGAGGCTGTGATCATGAGGATTAGAGGATGAGGCATCTCACCTCATTGACAAGAGTTTTATGACTATGCACACACAAAACCAAGCTGCACTTTATTTTTTTATTAATTCATTAATTGTACATCCAAACTACAGCAGCCTCCCCTCCCTCCTCTCTTACTCCCTTCCCCACCTCCTTTCTGCTCCACACTCAATCCACCCCTCCTGCTACTACTACTCTTCCTCCTCCTCCTCCTCCTCCTCCTCATCATCATCATCATCATCTGCTCAGAAAGGCTCAGGACTCCCATGGACAAATCAAAGTCTCTCAAGTTGCTATGAGACCAAGCACCTCAGAAGTACACTTTAAATACATGCGATCCTAAAGTAGAAAGTTTTCCTGAGATATTTGGTGGTATCTCACTAAATATTCAAGTTTAAGAAGGACATCCTTAAAAAAGAAGGGAACACTCTCCTCCTACTGCTTGCAAAGTCCCTTCCACTTGTGTATCCTATCAATAGGTTGACATTTCCCTTCAAGAAAAAAAGAGACCAGACTCTGCTACATAGGGACTTTGAGGCCAGACTAAGCTACATGACACCCTGTCTCAAATAAAACAAAGAACCAGATTGGTTCATCTCATTATCTAGGTACACTACTTTTCCTGATCCCACCCACCAAGAACTAATTTCTGGTTTCCCCTCATGGTCCCAGTGGTAACGATTGCTTACATTCTTGCATTACTCCCTATATTGCAATCTTCTCCTTTGCATACATAAGATTCTTGAAAGAAATTCATTGATTGTATCCTCATTGACTAACACAAAACCTGGCACATAAGTAGATATTAATACTAGATGATGAACTGCATGGCAAAATATCATACTCTTTGCGCTAGAAAGGTGCCTCAGAGGTTAGGAGCTCTTGCTGTTTTCTAGGGGTTCTGTTCCCAGCAACCACAAGACAGAAAACCTACAACCATCCATAACTCCAGTTCTAAGGGTTCTGGCACCCTCTTCTGGCCTCTGAGGGCACTGCATATATGTGATGCACAGACAGGCATGGAGGCCAAACACTCAGAAGCATAAAAATTAATACAATTTTGTTTAAATGCCATACTCTTCCTTCTCTAACTCTTATGGCTGAATTTGCTCAGGAGCAAGGCTAAAGTCCATATTCTGGCCCAGCTACTCTATTCTACCATGATGGAATTAATTTTGGTTATCCCTACCCAAATATAGGTTTAGCAGACATTTTAGTTGCCATTACTGAGAAAGGACCAGCAATAGCACCAGTTCAGTGTTAGTACCGCATTTAAGCTCCATATGAGGTGTTTCTGTTGCTCCTGTTTTGATGTAATGGTGATAGAGCCCAAGGCTGTTTGCATGCTTAGTATGCACTCCATCACTGAGATACACCCGGAGCCCCTTGTCTTTTTGAGACAGGGTGTGATTAGTCATCAGATTGGTCTCCAACTCATAAATCCCCCGCCTTAGCCTCTCAAGTGCTAGGAGTGTAGGCGTTACTCTTCTTTATATATTCTCTTAGTTTTACTTCACTGTTCAAATGTTGAAGGAAGAAATTTTCTACTTCAGTTGAGCCTAAATTTCAGATTTTACTTTAGATGTAGAAAGGATAAATTTAGAATATGACAATTACTTCTTTCTAGCCTATACTCCTAGTACCACTTTAAAAATTTTTGTTTGATAGTAGGAATTTTGGGTTGAATGACTCCATTTAATTTTAATTAGAAAGTATTTGAAAGCTATGCATGGTAACTTTAAATGTGTAATGCCAGCACTCCACAGGAGTTTAAGGCCAAGCTGGGTTACACAGTGAGTTCAAGGCAAGACTGGGCTACATAGAGACTTCTAGGCTAACCTTTGCTACACAAGACCATTTCTCTAATTAAGTAAGTAGGTGTGCTAGCTAGGTTTATGTCAACTTGATGCCCTAACTAGAGTTGTCTGAAAGGAGGGAACCTCAGTTGAGAAAACACCTTCTTAAGATCTATCTGTAGAGCAATTTTTAGTGATTGATGGGGGAGAGTCTAACCCATGGTGGGTGGGGCCATCCCTAAGCTTGTGGTTCTGGGAAATAAAAGAAAGCAGGCTAAGCATGCTTTGGGGAGCAAGGCAGTAAGCAGCGCCCCTCTACAGCCTCTGCATTAGCTTCTGTCTCCAGGATCCTACCCTGTTTAGGTTCCAGTCCTGACTTCCTTCACTGATAAACTACATTGTGGAAGTATAACCCAAACCCTTTGTGTAAGTAAACTCTTTCTTCCTCAACTTGTTTGGTGGTGGTGGTGGTGGTGTTTGTTGTTGTTGTTATGATGTTTTGCTGAAGGAATAGAAACTTAGGTAAGTAAATAAATAAATAAATTGAAATGTTTAAATTTTTTTCTTAAAGACCCCAATATGGTAACCCAGCACTTGGAAGGCACAGACAAGAAGATTACTGCAAATGGCAGGACAGCCTCACCTACATAAGGATTTCTAGGCCCACCATACCTATATAACAAGACCCTGTCTCAAAAGAAATAACCAACAGGAAAAAAGAATGTATCATTTGACTTCGTCTGTTAATTTGCTTGGTTACTTATGAAGCTGGATATAGGCTATTGCTATTATGATAAACTTTTAGAAATTAGTAGTGATGTCACAAACTCATTATTGTACCAAACTTTGACTTATAAAAAATAAAACTATATAGATAACAAAGCTTGCTTACTTTCAAATGCTTATGATAATTAGGAAAGAACCATATGAAAAATTGTAAAGCAACATTTAAATATACTGATGACTAAAATCATCGGTTTAATGAAGGAAAATTCTTCATGACAGCGATGCACATTTATATTGAATTCATGTATATATTCAACCAAAAAGTCATGACACAGTAATGACTAATGTGATAATAATGAGTTTCTGAAACTCGGGCATGAATATGTATTACTTGCTTTTCATATGTAAATTTCATTACTAACCAAGCCAACTGTCCCCTTGTATTTCTATATAACGCTATGATTACTGGGAATATCATGTAGAACAAGAGGAGAAAAGGTCTCTTTGTTTCATTTTAAATTTATAAAGAACCAAAAATTCACATTTAAATCACAGCAGAAATCTACCTTATCTAAGTATTTAACAGAGGCTTAGCAGGAGAGCAGAACTAATATGTTGGCATCTTATGTACACGTACAATTTAATTATAATTTTCTGGTGGGTGTTAATCTGTTCCTATTTCTGTATGAGTAAAATGTGTAAAATAGTGTTTTATTGTTTTCTGATACTCTGGATTCAGATTATGTAAATACTTGTATTCTTTCATATGCAATTTTAAGATCATGACATTCATCTAGTTCAACTAACTGCTTCAGTAAGCAGATCAATTTCCTCGTTACAAATAAGACCTTGCTAGATATTATGCATTTCTCTTACTGATGTATCAAGTGGGGGGTGGAATAGGAACAGTCAGCACAATTGGAAACTCTATTTGGTAGCCAGCAACCAAACTCATTTGTTGTTCCCTTGTTAGGTTTATTCCCTTAGCACAGTTATCAACATCATCCACTAAAGTTGTTATGCCTGTGTGTAAGAATTTCCACGATCACCACCAGAGAGGCTGGAAAAGCTGTAACATGGGGCATGAGGCTTTTATTGTTACATACAGGTTACATGCAAGTTTCCACAAACCCAGGTCGATAGCCTGGTTCGGGTGCAGTGGAACGGCTAAGGACCCGCTGCCCCGATGGGTGGAGGTCTTTCCTTACGTAAGCAAGATGCAGCACACCTTGGTATTCCAGGATTGGACAAAGGGGTAAGGTACAGCAGCAACTGGCTGAGTCCTCTGGCACAAATCCAGCCTTTGAATCCATTGGCTGCTGGGCTTATTCGCAGACCTGGGCCCTGCCCCCAGGTATCAATGTGCAAATGAATCCAGGTCCTCACAAAGTCTCTTGTATTATAATCCTTTGTTACTCATAGCAGAAGAAAATTTAGACTGTGTCCCTACCCTCCAGTGTAAGTAACCCAAATAGCAAGAAACAACTGAATGAAGGAACATATTAAGTCTCTATGGACTGCCAACATTTACCCAGTTCAAAAAAAAAACAAAGTTGGGATGGAGATGTAGCTCAGCTGGTGGAGTGTTCATCTAAAATGCCAGAGGGCCTGAGTTTGATTTCTAGTGCTGCATAGAGTGGCGGCCTACTGCACTAATTACTTTTTATTGCTGTAATAATAGCAACTAGAGAAGAAAGCGTTTATTTTATTTTACAGGAAGGGAAGTCAGGGCAGGTTCTCAAGGCAGAAACTGAAGCAAAGGCAATGGGGAAAACAGCCTTTTACTGCTTTGCTCCCCATGACTTGTTCAGCTTGCTTTCTTATACAAGCCAGCAGACACCTTCCCAAGAGTGATGCCATCCACAGAGAGCCGACCTTCCCACATCAATTATAAATCAATAGAATGCCACACAGGTATGCCTACAGGACAATCAGATGCAGCTAGTTCCACAACTGAGGTTTTCTCTTTCCAGGTGACTCTAGTTTGTGTCAACAAAAACTAACACACACACACACACACACACACACACACACCCCTTAATAATCTCAGCACTAAGAAGATAGAAGCAAAAAGATTGAGCTTAAAGTCATTCTCAGTTAGCTAGTGCACTACCTGGCCTACAGGAGACCCTGTACATGAGCCCAAGCCCTACCAGAGACAACAATGCTGGGCATGGTGACACTGCCTTTATTCACTGCAACCAGAGGGCAAAGGCAGGCAAATCTTTGTGAGTTTAAAGCCAGTATGGTGCATATAGTTATTCCCCAGCCAGGCCTACATAGTGAGAC
>PVIH01013672.1:18361-57435 GCA_004025045.1 Sigmodon hispidus | reverse complement strand
AATAAAAACAGCCTGGTACTGGCATAAAAACAGACTTGTGCACCAATGGAATAGAATTGAGGATCCAGACATTAACCCAAAAACCTATGAACACCTGATCTTTGACAAAGAGGCCCAAAACATTCAATGGAAAAAAGATAGTATATTTAACAAATGGTGTTGGCATAGCTGGATGGAAGTGAGTAGAAAAATGCAAATAGATCTGAGCCTGTCACCCTGCACAAAATTCAAATCCAAGTGGATCAAAGACCTCAACTTAAATCCAGCCACTTTGAACTTGATAGAAAACAAAGTGGGAAATACACTTCTATGAATCGGCACAGGCAACCACTTCCTAAATATAACACCAGTGGCACAGACACTACGACTAACAATCAATAAGTGTGACCTCCTGAAGCTAGGAAGCTTCTGCAAAGCCAAGGACACTGTCAATAGGACCAAACGACAGCCTACAGAGTGGGAAAAGATTTTCACCAACCCTACAAGTGATAGAGGACTGATCTCTAAGATATATAAAGAGCTCAAGAATCTAAAACCCAAAACCTTGAATAACCCAATCAAAAAATGGAATCTAAAAAGGGAATTCTCAACAGACGAACTACGAATGGCTGAAAGGCACCTGAAAAAGTGCCCATCATCTTTAGCCATCAGAGAAATGCAAATCAAAACAACTTTGAGATACCACCTAACACCTGTTAGATTGGATAAGATAACAGGCACAGATTACAGCCTATGTTGGAGAGGATTAGGAGCAAGGGGCACACTCCTCCATTGTTGGTGGGAGTGTAAGCTTGTTCAGCCACTTTGGAATGCAATATGGCGGTTTCTCAGAAAATTGAGAATCAATCTCCCCAAGGACCCAGCAATACCACTTCTGGGTGTATACCCTAAAGAGGCACATTCACACTCCAAAGGTATTAGCTCAACTATGTTCATAGCAGCATTATTTGTAATAACAAGAACCTGCAAACAACCTAGATGTCCCTCAACTGAAGAATGGATTAACAAACTGTGGTATATCTACACAATGGAATACTACTCAGCATTAAGAAAAAAATGATATCCTAAAATTTGCAGGCAAATGGATGGGTTTGGAGAATATCCTCCTGAGCGAGGCATCACAAACTCAGAAAGATAAGCAGGGGATGTATGTACTCACTCATTAATGGTCTCTAAACAAACAAACAAACAAGAAAAAAAGCCATGCATGCCCAAGCTGCAAACCTCAACCACTGAACAGCTTGGGATCAGAGACACCTTGGACTGACCCTTCGGATCCCACTCCAAGTATAGGAACACCTGACTCACTCTTGAGGGAGTAGGGACAAAACTCGATTTGCCAGAAGTGGAGACTGATCCAAGCATTATTGGGTCAGTGGGACCATAGGACTGTCTGCTCCCTGCCCAGGGAGGGGATGAGAAGTTGTGGAGAAGAAAAAAATGACCTGATTTTGTGGCGGGAGGGGGAAGGGACCTTGAGGAAGGATATACAGGGATGGAAAAAAAAATTCAGAGTGAAAGCTGAACACAAAGTAAATATATGTGTCGTTAACTTAAAAAAAAAAAAAAAGAATGAATACGGCAGAGTTGACATCCTAGCATGGCAGTGTGATGACATGAGATGTGGTCACTAGCTTTCTGAGTTTTTTAAATGGGTAGTGACACTCACAGCCTGTAAATCTTTGAATCATGAGTATGCACACCACTCTTTACAGCAATAAATTTTTGTAACTTAAAAAAAAAGATAAGAAATGCAATGGAGAAACATGTTTAAGTAAAATACCACAAAATAAATAGAAAGATGCTTCATTTTGTCTGAAAAAAAAGCATGACAAAAGTATAATATATTATATACATTTATGTGGTTTCTCTGAAGTATGAATTGTGTGATATGAATTGTAAGAATACTTAGCAGTCTTTGTTACTTTTTACGTTACTATAATTTGTCATTATTATTATTATTATTGTTGTTGAGACAGGGCAATGTAGTTCTGACAGTACTGAAACTCACTATGTAGAACAAGAAAGCCTCAGACTCACAGAGATCTTATCTGTGATCCCTTAGTGCTGGGATTGAAGGTGTGCACTACCTTGCATGACATTATTATTAATTTTTAGATGCTGAACAGGATGAATATTTTTATTAAAGTTATTACCAGGGGATAAGTTGATAGCTTAGGGGGTAGGAGCAGTGTTTGCTCTTCTAGAGTACCAGGGCCTAATTCTCAACACACACAATAGTTTACAGTTGTTTTTAAATACAGCTTCAGAAAATCTGATGCTCTCTTCTGGTATTCACCCAGCATCACACAAACATGCTGCGCAAGGAAAGTCTTGTAGACAAAGCATCCATACACATGAAGAATAAATGCACAACTTTCTATTGCAGAACTTTATTTGAATATAACTGTGATATTTTATGATTTAAAACTTCATTACAGGATTTTACAAGTTTTTTATCTTCATGTTTCTATTATGTATACTCAGGATTTGTAAGTCAAGAATGCCGTGTAAATGCTATGTTACATGATTTACAATGGTGTTTTTTCTCTTGTATGAATTTTCTGATGTCTTCTAAGACTCAAAAGGTGGATATAGGATATGTCATAGTATTTGCATTTGTAAAATTTCTCTCCACTGGAGATTTTCTGATGTGCTCTAAGGAATAGGAAGCTAGTAAAAGACTTGTCACTTTATTTATTTCTGCAATGTCTTTCTCCAAGGTGAACTCTCTGATGTGTTCTAAGATTTTACATGTAGATAAAGGATTAGTCATATTCCAGACATTTTTGAGGTTTCTCTTCAGTATAAAGTTTCTGATGTCTTCTAAGATCTGAAATCTGATTAAAGGATATGTCTATAGTAGGACTGTATTCTGGTATGTTGTAAATATTTATCCCTCCTACTGGTTTAATAAAAAGCTGATTGGGTAGGGGCAGAAAGGAAGCGTGGATGGGGCTACCAGACTAAGAAAACTCTGGCCACAGGAAGAGCAGAGCAGAGATGCCAGAGAGATATCATAGAGAGATGCTAGCAGACAGAGTAAAGAAGACAACAATGCTGCTCTGAGAAAAGGTACCAAACTTTATGACTAAACAAGATAAGAATCATGGGCTAGTTTAAGAGTTAAGAGTTAGCAAACTATATGCCTGGGCCATAGACCAATCAGCATAAAATAAATATAAGCTTCTCTATGTTACTTTGGGACTTCTGGTTTAGATCTTAGGACTAGTCTGGACCAGAAACTTTATACTACATATGTCACAGTCTTTGCATTTGAGTTTTCTGATGTTGTCTAATATATAACATGTAGTAAAAGATTTTTAACATTCACTACATTTGTAAAGTTTCTTTTCAGTATGCAGTTTATGATGTTCTCTAAGTGTTAAACATATATATGTATACATACATACATATGTGTATTTGTGTATATATATTTGCCACATTTCTTACATGTGTAAGGTTTCTCTTCTGTAGGAACTTTCTGATGTCTTCTAAGATGTGAATCCTGGTTAAAGGACTTAGCACATTCCATACATTTGTAAGGTTTTTCCCCAGTGTGAACTCTCTGATGTCTTCTAAATTGTGGTTTCCAGGTAAAATATTTGTCACAATATTTCTTAAAATTGTACACTTTTTTCCCGGTATGATTTTTTTGATGAGTTGAAAGCAATGAAGTTGTTATGTACCTTACAAATGTACAGTGTGGATCTTATAATGCCTGGGCATTAGCTGTGACCTACTGTGCTTTCTGTATCTGTAGCTGAGCCTAACCTGGCTTGAGGAGCTTTAGATTTTATTTTTTTTATGTTTCATGTATTTTAGAGAAAAGAGAAGTTTTATTACTTATTGTATGTGTTTTTATGTATTCTGAATGTTCTGCTTTTTATATAAAGCTTGATATTGATTTTCAAAAAAAAGTGATAATTTAAGAAAGAACTTACCACATTCTTTTCATTTGTGTAATGTCTATAGAGAATGAGTTTTCTGATGCCATCTAAGTAATGAATACTGGAGAAAGGCTATACCACACTTACTGCACTCATAATACGTTTCTCCACTCTGGACTCTGTAATAACTTTTAAGATGTGCAACCTGATGGAAGACCTTGCCACTCTATTGACAACTGCAATGTTCTTCATCAGTATGGATTTCCTGATGACTCCTAAAACTAGAACAGTGGGCAAACATTCTGTCATATTCCTTATATTTGTAAGACTTTTCTCCTGTATGAATTCTCTGGTGTACAGTGAGGCTTAAGGCAGTACTGAAGTTTTTTCTGCATTTGCCACACTGGTACTGTTTCTCCACAGTGTAGATTGATTATTGCAAAAGATAGTAGAAAGAGCTGATATAGTCATCGTATTCTCCCTGCCTGTGCTCTTTCTTTGCAGTGTAGTGTCTGATTTTGTGTAATGCTTGAGCACAAATTTAAGAATTTCTCATAGTCTCTAGATTTTCAAAGTTCTTCTCAAGTGTGCGTGCTCTTATGTCTATCTGGGTTTGATGAGTCAGTAGAGACATCCCTGTGATTACTGCATCTGTAGTAGTTATTATCATTTTCTGTAGTTTCATTTGTTCTATAAAGTGTGTACATGGAGGGGCCATGAAGCACTTTGCTAAGCTCATTACACTGACAAAATTCCTTTTCAGTCTTCACATGTTGATGGGCAGGATTATGTATGTAATAGTTCTCTGGAAAATGAATACAGTTTAGACTAATAAGCTTCTTTCAAGATTAAACATTTTATAAATGTTGTCTCTCTATGTTCTCTCTTAAAATAAGACAATGAGCAACTTCTTAGACATTTTTTTCAGTAATTGAATGTATTCTTACAAAAACTGACAGTTTACAAAGGTCTGTGGATAATAATAGATATCTCATTCTTATTGAAAATGTCTAATGTCACAAGATGGATCAGGAAATTGAGGAATCAGTAATTTGCTTTGGGGGATCTCATTATATTTAGAATACATGTTTCTATGTTTAAATATTTCTTCTTAGAAATTTATAATAAAGAAGAGTTTAATCCCAGATTCACAGTGTTTATACTTACTAAGTGATAGGCAATTAGGGGTAGTGTTCAGAAAACCCAATACCTAATGTCTTACTTAAAAGAAATCCAGGCTTGAGTTTTCTCTCTAGAAAAACACATTAGATTCTTCAAAAGTAATGTCCTGCTTTGTCCTGTGGTTCTGGAGAATCTTTTCTACCCACAGTCCCAAAACAGCTTATGAAACAAAAGTTTCTCTGTCCCACTAGGTTGGTCCTGTAGCCACTTATAAAATAATTAATGCAGAGGCTTAATGTTTCAGTAATTGCTGGGCCAGTAGTTCAGGCATATTACTATCTAGCTCTTAGGCTTAAGTTAACCCATATTTCTTATTTATGTTTAGCCCAGTGGCTTAGTACCATTTTTCTCAATACAGTATTCTTATTTTGCTTCCTTTGTGTCTTGATGCTCTGCTTTTCCTTTTCTCAGGATTCTCCAAGTCTGATAGCTCCATCTATATTTCTTACTGTCTGTTGATCAATTATCATTTTTTTAAAAAACTTTATTTATTTATTTGCCTTGGTGTTTGCCTGGAACTGGAACTACAGACAGTTGTTAGCTGCCATGTGGGTGCTGGGAATCGAACCCGGGTCCTTTGGAAGGGCAGACTGTGCTCTTAACCGCTGAGCCATCTCTCCAGCCCCTCAATTATCATTTTATTAAACCAATTCAAGTGACAAATATTTACAGTGTACAAGACCCTATTCCAACAACATTTTCTCCCTTTCTTGTTTTCAAACCAGAACCCCAAATCTAATCTCTTCTGTTTAGGTTTTTTTTTCCCTGACCATTATCCATAACAACTTGTAACCAACACTCAAAACAAAGACAAACATCCATAATCCATTTTGGAGAATGTGAGCATAGTTTTCTAAACTGCTTTTTGCTTATTGGGGGCCCTAGTAATCTTATGGGTAACCAAAGAAAATTTAGGATTATAGGCAAGTCCTCAGTGGATAGATTATGAGGCTATATTATCTCAGCCAGTCGAATTGCAGTTGTTCTGGCTGGAAAATTAATGGTGAATAAAAATTTACTTTTAAATATTAATGCTTATAACCCCATTTGTGGAACTCACAAAAATATATTATAGATTTAGTACCTTTGTAGGGTTTTTGTGCAAGACTAATATGTAAAAGCTCTCTGGGAATGCAAAGTTCCTAGTTCTAGATGACACTCTCTTCAGTAGGGAAGTAGTTTAACATGGAAGTCAGCATGGATGAATGTAAACTTGAAGAGCTTTGTCTTTTTTTTTTACCATATAAAATAGAACTGTGTTAACAAATATCAACACAAAAGTTAAAATATTCTACTAGATTATTTTTATAAGAATATTTTGGCACTGAAAATCAATAAGGGCAAGATTATTCCAATTCATATAATATGAAATTTGTGGACTTGGATAAAACATTCACAGCAGAACTTCAGAGCCAGTTTCATTATGAACAGCAGGGAAACTAATCACATACCTGGTCCCCTTCCCTCCTTTTTACAGCTCAGCATTATTTGCCACTGTGTGACTGATGACTGCCAGGACTTCTTGCCTGGATCCTGTGGCTCTCGGTAGTTTTTGTCTCCCAGTGAGTATCTAGCCTTATCTCCTGCACCCTGTTATCCATCACTTGATTTCCCATGATTCAGGCCTGGAAGTTAAAGTTTTGGCTCTACAGGGTGACTTCCCAGTTCTTAAATCATTTAGGTTGCTCTAGCTTATTCCACTCTACAGTCTTTCCCTTTGCCACCTAAAGTTCAACCTCTTCCCAATCTCTGTCCATGGGTGAGTGGCCTGGCCCTAATGCCTATGTCCCTCCTATTGTTTCAGGCTGCCTTTCACACAGCCTCCTCTGTCAGGCTGCCCTGAACCTTTTCTGCACATCATCTCCACATTCTTCCTGCCAACCTACATAAGAACGGGACCAAGGAGGATGCTGCACCCCTATATCTGACACCCACAGTTAATTCTGAGCCCTTTGGATAAAACACAGGCAGCCCAACCTCCATTTGACTACCAGCTCCTCCTATTACATACACAAATGATAACAGGCTAAATTGCCAACACAAGCATGACAAATCAAGACCAAACACAGCAATTGTAACTTGGGGAGAGACATTTTAAGGAACTTGGATTTTGAAAAGAAATAGGTGTCTCAAGAAGTCAGTGGTCAGTTGCTAACAGCCCAATCTGAGTTCATTCTATGCTTTCCTACTCTCACCACTTATGCATGAGTGCATACTTGTGGGTATTTATTAGATATTTAATAAATCCTGAAATATCAGAGGCAGCACACAGTCAAATCCTAGACAGACAGCTCAGGAAATTCTTGATCCTTGAGTACAAGGATAAACAGCTGAGAGTCAATCACACACACCTTTAATCCCAGCACAGGGAAAGCTGGGAGTGGTGACCTACACCCTTAATCCCATAACTCCAGAGACAGAATTTCTTCTGTTTCTGTGAGTTCAAGGATACACGCCTTTAATCCTAACCTGGATGGGATAGGGTATATAAGGGCTTGTAGAATCCCAACAGAAACCAGAAGCAATTGACAGAAGTGACTGGCAGAAGAGACCAGGAGTGAAGCTGAGGAAGTTGCAAGATAGCTGGGTAAGAACTGGTTTTGTGTTTCCTCTCTCGGATATTTCAGCCTTCCCCCGATATTTGGTTCTGAGTCTCATTTAATACAAACCAAATTTCCAGACTCTCCTTTCTTATATAACCCCTTCATATTCTCTTCAACTGAACTCCTAGAACTGGGCCCAGTGCTTGACTGTGGATCTATGCATCTGTGCATCTGTTCCCATTAGTTACTGGATGAAGGCTTATGATGGCAGTCTGACTAGAGAAGAAGACAGTTTAGGAATCCTCTCCACTATTGCTAGGAGTCTTAGCTGGGGTTATCCTTGTGGATTCCCTGAATTTAATAGTCATAGAATAGATGGGTTCCTCAGGAATTTTCCACACATCTTTACTGTTATTTTAACCCCCTTATTCTGAGTTTATGTTCCTTCTACATTGTTAAATCCTCAACACTTTTTTCCATTTCCCCTCAGATCACTTGTTCCCTGTTTCTCCATCTCTATTACTCCCCTATACCTTACAGTGCTCTCTTTTTACTTTTCTGGTTACTGGAAGTCACTCCAGGTTGTAGACTCACATCTAAAGATTTGGAGCTAGGAACTTCCTATGAGAGAGATCATGCATTGTCTGTATTTATGAGTCTGGGATACTTCACTCATTGTGATCTTTCTATGTCCATCCATTTACCTGCCAAACTCATGATTTCAATTTTCTTCATTACTATGTGAATAGTATTCTATAGTGTATGTGATACACTTTCACTATCTATTTGACAGTTGAAGGACATTTAGGTTGTTTTCATTTTGTAACTATTGTGAATAGAGCAATAATGAACATGGCTGAGCAAATGTGTTTGTATGAAATGGGATGTCAAGTCCTTTGAGTGTATCCAAAGAATGGAACAATTGGTCCTATGCTAGATTTATTTAATTTCAAGATTTGTTTATTTAATTGAGGATAATATGTTTAGACTTTTCAGAATGGCTAGGTTTTTTTTGTTCATTACATTTGATTTCTTGTGGATTTTTTCATGTTGTTGTTTGAATTATAGATAGTATTCTTTCTTTTTGAGAAATAGTGGTGAACTGTCTTGCTCATGGATTATTACTTTCCATTTCTGCTGTATTTAAGTGGATATACATAACATTTAATAAAATCTGAATATTGGGGAGAGAGCACACAGTCAAATCCTAGGCAGACAGCTCATGAAATTCTTAAACCTTGAATACAAAGATAAACACTTGAGTCAGTCACACACACCTTTAATCCCAGCACAGGGAAAGCTGGGAGTGGTGACCTACACCCTTAATCTCATAACTCCAGAGACAGAATTTCTTCTGTTTCTGTGAGTTCAAGGAAACACGCCTTTAATCCTAACCTGGATGGGTATATGAGGGCTTGTAAAACCCAGAGAGAACAGAAGCAGCTGGGAGAAGCTACTGGAAGAAGCAACCAGGAGTGAGGCTGAGGAAGTTGCAAGACAGCTGGGTGAGAATTAACTGTGGTGATTTCTCTCTCTGACATTCAGATTTTATTAAATGTGTAATATATACACATATTTATCTATACTTCACCTGAAAGTTATTATGTCCCAAGTCCTCCTGGATGAAATCTCTGATTCTCCTATGTATGTTTTTTCTCTAATTTATTGTCTGTAGTGCTGCTTTAGTGAAATGAACTGTGCTAATTCATGACTATCTTGAAATGCACTTATGTTTTTGTCAATTTTAAGAGAGTAGTTTTCTTTGTGCAACAAGATGCTTGATGGTGATTTTCTCTTCAAGCTTCAAATATCATTTTATGCTTTCCTGGCTTTGGGATCATTGACTAGACATCTGATCATATTCTGTTTCTTAAGTCTTTTTCTGTGGTTTGATATTGTTTTCTAACAACTTTCAGTATTTATTGTATCTATTCTGTTTTGTCTTTTTTATTTGAAGGGAAATCAAGCCATTTATTCCTTGTTCCCCAAAGAGAAGCTCAAAGAAGAGAAACAATAAGAAATAGCTGATACTCCAGTAAACATGTCACAGGTCAGTGGGCCTTTTTCACTGTTTATCTAAATATGTTATACTTTGATACATTCAAAGCCTTTAATTTTCTGCTTCTGATAGTATTTTAAAATTTTATTCTGAAAATAGACAAACAACAATATCATACAAAAATTAACCAGACCACAATAGTATTATAAAACTCAATGTCCTTTTACACAGTTAGGTTCATCATAGGTAACACAAGCGCCTGAGTCTCATATGGGATTTAATAGTTTTACGATCAAATATATGTTGATTTTCTTATCCACTACCAAAACATCAAAAGCCTTTGACAGAATTAGAACAAGAAAAACATTTAAATTTATATGTTGGTTTCACCTGTGAGAAGAGGTACACACTACCAAGGCCACACAAGGGTTTATTTAAGAAATTCTCAGGCAGGTACATGAACAAAAGCAGGACAGAAGGAGGTAAAAAGAGAGAGACCAAAAAGTGGCTGTCTCTTTTAAGAGGAGGGGTGTGTATGGGTTTACCTAGTCACATGTTTAGGGCATGCCTCTGTATGCCTCCAGGGAGGTGCTTCTGTAGCAGTGTTGCACAGTTTATGCAGCCACGCCCAGGGGCATGCATCTCACCTGAGCCATGTTGACTCAGCCCTGTAGAGTGCCAGGAATACTTACATTATGTCCTTTTTCATAACTACTGTTCATCACCTGCATCCAGTCCCTGTTAAATTAACCTTTCTGTTCTCTTTTCTCCTAGTTATACTGTGCCCACATATACGTTGTTTCTAAATGCATCTTTTATTGCATAGATTCTGCATATGAGTGAAAATATGGTATCTTCTTTCTAAGAGCATATGACTGAGGTTAATATCACACATTTTGTGTTCATCCTTTTTCTTTAAAATCTTCATTTTATTGTTCTTTTCAGCTGAATTATACTCTTTTAATTATCCATTCTCTTTTTTTTTTTAAACTTTTATTTATTTATTTGCCTTGGTGTTTGCCTGGAACTGGAACTACAGACAGTTGTTAGCTGCCATGTGGGTGCTGGGAATTGAACTCGGGTCCTCTGGAAGAGCAGACGGTGCTCTTAACCCTCTTAACCGCTGAGCCATCTCTCCAGCCCCCTAATTATCCATGCTTTTGTTGATAGTTTTCCATTGGTGATTAAAACGGCAGTAAACATTGGGAATAGATATTTTTCTAGAGTGCTGTGTTGTTTTCTGGGTTTTTGGCTAAAAGTTAAAGAACTGAGTTATATGTTAGTTCTCTCTTCAGTTTTTTCAATAATCTCCTGATTCTCCCAATGGCTGTATTAATTTGCACCCTCCTTCCATCAACAGTGAATAAGGCTTCTTTCTCTCCATATCCTTGTGAACATTTATTGTCAGATTGGTTGATGACAGCTACTCTTCCTGAAGTGAGGCAGTATTTCTGAGTAGTTTTAATTTGTCTTTTTATGGAGGTCTTTTTGGGATCCTGTATATGTTAGAATTGTTTATTGGCTATTTCAGTTTTCTTTAAAATGGCTCTATTTATTTTCTTTGCCCATTTGTTGATTTGCATTTTTATGTCCTTGTTTTCTAATTGATTTAATTTTTGGTAAATTCTTGCTATGAGCCTTATTCAAAGTGTCATTGGTACAGATTCTCTTAGCTAGACCCTCAACATTTTTTATGTGTTTTGGACTTCTATCACTTTTTATTAACTTTTTGGGAGTGAAGCGAAATATTCTTCAAAACTGCCATATGTGTTATTTTCTCTGTTGGCTTATGAATATTCTTAAGGAAATTTTAGATTATGTCAATTATGCCTGATGCAGATTTTTTCTTTGTCATAGCCCAAATATTCTTATAAATTTAATTCTTTAGAACATTTATATATTAATGTTGAAATAACAATGTATAGTGATTCTTTCTACTGTGGAAATCATCAAAACTGTTTGTCTATAAAATTAGTCATATATTCTAGTGTCTGTACTTGCCTCTTTTGTAATTAATGATCTGGCATTAGACCTAGAGTGTAAAAATCTGAATTAAGTCTGTTAGAGTCATGTAAGGCCCAAGTACACACAGGATTGATTGTAGCAGTGTTGTAGCATGATCTATATGAACGGCATTTAAGGCACATTTCCCCATTGTGGATTTTCCTTCTGAGACAGATCTGATGTGTTTCTGTATAACATAAACACAACGTTCATAACAAATAGGTAACCATGTCCAGACCTTAACTTTTTTCTTGTTTCATGTGTACTTGTAAGACTATTGTTTTATTCTGTTCTTAGAGAGTTAGAGCATTCATGATAGAATGTTAGTGTTTGGAAACCATCTTTTTGAGTAATTAGCTCATCTACATTCCATCTCCTTACATCCAGGAAATTACTTCCAGGTATCATGTAATCAAACCATACTTTTTTTTTTTTTTTTTTTACAGGGTCTGTTGACATTCAGGGATGTGACTGTGCACTTCCTCCAGGAAGAGTGGGAATGCCTGGACTCAGCTCAGAGGACTTTGTACATTGATGTGATGTTAGAGAATTATAACAACCTGGTCTTTGTTGGTGAGAACATTTTGCTTGTAGAATATCTAACCCATCTTTTGTTTGTTTTGACTAAATAGGCTGTAAATCGGTTAAGCTTTCCTGGAAAAACCAATAGGGAGGAGAGGAGTCCATGAAGTGGGATTATTCTGTAATTTTCTTTCTTGTATGTGTTTCTTCATATTGCAGCCTTCATTTTCTTCCCAGTGGAGAATACACATACACTCTTCTGGTAATTAATTTCAGAAGTCAGTGTACAGAATGGACTTCAGAATAACCATATGAGGAAAGTTAAGAAACACCATTCATGGAGCTCAAACAGTGGAGGATAAAAATGAGTAATAGCCATTCAAAACACCTCTGCTTCTAACAATCTGGAGCCTCTGATATCTTTGCATTTATTACTTTTGAAAAATCTAATGTGTTTTTCTATTCAGATGCTTTTAAGTAAGACTTTAATCTTTAAAGGATCTAGGTATTCTGAATAGTTATTTATCAATTAGTAAGGATAAATACTACAAACCTGGAACTGGATTAAACTACTCTTCACTTTTTGAGAAGAAATATTTAAAGGCAGGAACATATATTGTAAATATAATCACTCAGTTAGCTCTTCTCAAAATTAGTTTATGGTCCTCAATTATTTTTTCCCATTTTTTCTTAGAGGTCTATTTTTTTTTAAAAAAATGAGATAGGTGTTATAAATCACTATTCTTTGAATGCTGCTATGTTATTTTTGAGGAGAATCCATATAATTACAGTGAATGAAAATGCCCATTACTGGAACCTCTAATCTAAATAGTTGACTTATATCAAAAGAGAACGTACGGAGAGAGTCATTTATCACATATTTAATATCAGAAGAAACCCTATTAATCTGAACTGTACTCATTTTCAGAGAATTATAGCAAATGTGATGCTGTCCATCAACATGTGAAGACTGAAAAGGAGTCTTGTCAGTCTGATGAGCTTGGCAAAGTGCTTCATGACCCCTCCACATGTGCACTTGATAAAACAAGTGAAATTATAGAAAACTATAGTAACTATACATATAGCAACCACAGGGATTCCTCTACTGACCTGTTACATCCAGAAAGACATGAATGCTTGCACACTGGAGGAGAACCTAACAAATCTAAAGACTGTGAAAAATGTATAAATTTGTTTTCTAACAATGCTCAAGATCAGAGACTCTATACTGCAAAGAAAAAACACAGAGAAGGACAATATGACTCTTCCAGTTCGCCCTACAGTCTTCTGCAACAACCAATATACATTGGAGAGAAACCACACCAGTGTGGGAAATGTGGGAAATGCTTCAAAACTGCCTCATACCTAACTGAACATGAGAGAATTCATACTGGAATTAAACCATTCAAGTGCAATGTTTGTGAAAAAGCTTTTACCCAGCGTTCAAGTCTTAAAACACATCAAAGACTTCATACTGGTGAGAAACCTTACAAATGCAAAGAATGTGGAAAGTCATTTCGTCAGTTATCAGGAATTAATAGCCATCAGAAAAGGCATACTGGAGAGAAACCTTACAAATGTGAAGAATGTGATAAATCCTTTGCCCACTCTTCTACTTTCAAGAAACATCAGGAAATGCATATTGCTGGGAGACCTTATAGTTGCCAAGAATGTGGCAAGGTCTTTTATCAGCTTTCACACTTTAATAGCCATTCCAGACTCCATAGTGTGGACATGCTTTTCAAGTGCAATGATTGTGATAGATCTTTTTCTCTCTATTCGTCATTCAGCAGGCATAAGAAAATTCATTCTCCAGAGAATTTTCATAAATGTAATGAATGTGGTAAATCCTTCCTCAAATTATCACATCTTAAAACTCATTACAGAATCCATACTGGTGAAAAGCCTTACAAATGTGAGGTATGTGAAAAATCCTTTACCCATGACTCAACAATTAGAAGACATCAGAAAATTCACACAGGTGAGAAACCTTACAAATGTAAGGAATGTGGAAAGTCATTTCGTCACTTGTCAGGAATTAATAGCCATCAGAAAAGGCATACTGGAGAGAAACCTTACAAATGTAAGGAATGTGATAAATCCTTTACTGATCGCTCAGATCTTAGAAGACATCAGAGTGTTCACACTGGAAAGAAAATTTACAGATGTACAGAATGTGACAAGTCTTATACTAGTTGCTCCTATCTTAGAGTACATCAGAAAATTCATACTGGAGAGAAAACTTTACAAATGCAAAGAGTGTGACATATCATTTATCCATATTGTAAGTCTTACAAGATATCAGTGATTTCATACTGGAGAAAACCCTTACTGTTGTAAAGAATGTGAGAAATCTTTTACAGGTTGTTCATGTCTTAGAAAACATCAGATTGTTCACACTGTGTAGAAACCTTACAAATATATGGAATGTGACAAGTCCTTTACTCAGGTCTCACATCTGAGAAAACACCAGGAAGTTCATACTGAAGGGAGAACTTAGGAATGTGAAAAATATTTTACCTACTCTTCTGGTTTAAGAAACATCAGAAAAAGCTGTAACAGAGACAAACTATATAAGTGCAAACACTGATACATCCTTTACCCAGATTTTAAATTTTAGAAGATATTAGAAAATTTATACTGCAGAGAACCATATCATTTGAATAATGTGACATAGTATTTTCTGGTGTTCTCTGCTATAAATCATAAAAGTTTACAAAATAGAAACAAAAGTGTAAGAAACTTGAGACAATGCTTAATGAAGGTTTACATTAAAAAATCCTAGAGTTTATATTAAAATAAAATTCTGCAAATGTAGCTGTTTGAAAAGCTTTTTATTTCTTTTAATGTTCATTCATGGTCTGCCTGTAAGTATGTCTGTGCATTACATGCATATATGGTACAGGTGGAGGACAGAAGGTGTCACCAGATCCCCTGAAGCTGGATTTACAGACCATTGTAAACTGTTGTGTGTGTGTGTGTGTTGGAAATTGAACACTGGTCTCCTGGAAGAGCAACCAGTGTTCTTACCCACTAAGCCATGTCTGCAGCTCCTGGTAAAAAAATGTAATAAAACCATTTATCTTGTTGAACCTCCAACCATTCATAATAATATCAGGTGTGGTTGTGCACTCCTTTATATCAGCACTCAAGATACAGAGGCAAGAAGATCTCTGAGTCAGAGGACATTGTCATCTACATACTGAGTTTCAGGACAGCATAAATTCAGAACTACATAAATTATTTGTCAAATAATTTATTTTTTAAAATAAAAAATATCCCAGGGAAGTGACATAAAAATGTGACAAAACCTCTAGATTTCCCTCTAATGGTGCTGTGCATCACAAAATTGATACTTCTGGGAAGCCAAATATAATCTCAAGCCAGTCCAGGCAGATTTCCATGTTCTAAGCAGTGTATTTTTAACTCTTATGGTCAGAGTGCTATTCAAAATTTGCAGGCTAAAGCTATTTCAGTTATTCAATTTATGCCATAATACCATGTTCAGATCTTTAAAAAATTATATGTCTGATTCTAGTATTTTAATTCTTTAGTCGTAGGACACCATAGTGGCCCTTTACAAACTGAATTTTCTATGAAGAGAAGGTCCTGAGACCTCTTTATTTTATCAGTTTGTATACAAAATTCTTTGTCCATCAATAGCAGTTCCTGTATAGAGCAGTGATAACTCTAGCCAGTCTGACTTTGTGACTGGATACAGCACATAATCTCCCAGAGACCTGGACTTTCGTTCTTACGAACTTATTCCTAAGTACAGGGGCAGATATTTCAGCACTATTTCAAAGCCTGAACAAAAGATCTCTAGCTTCTTTATGTTCATCACAACCTCCAACAATAAGAAAGATAATCAAGTACATGAGAATATCTCACTTAAATCAGGAGGGGAGTATGTATGCTCTCAATTTTACTGAAGAAGCTTAGAAAAGAACTTCTGGGGAAAGTCATAAATGGTAAGTTTCAACTCTAGTATGAAGATTTTGAAAGTGAAAAATAATGAAACTTTCTTGTAACATAATTTTGTGTTTTCTTTGGGGTTAGATTAGCTTATATGTCAGAACTGAGGAGTAGGTGAAGGATTTGATGAATTGAAAGCATTTGAGGGCTTTTATTCCTAATGGACAACGAAAGAGGAGTTACATATGTATGCATTTATGTGATTACTCAGAGGTATGGGTTTTGTGATGTACAGCACAATTAGATTTGGCACATTTTTATGTTACTATATTTGGTCAATAATATTGTTATTGAGGCAATACTACTAATTGCTTCTGTACAGAAACTTTTTTAATTCATGTAGTCCCATTTGTTCAGTTCCTGTAATTTGAGTCAAAAATAATACTTATTATTTGACAAAAGAGTCAGAAAGATACAGTACAAAATATGGTCTTTTTAACAATTGGTGCTGCTAAAACTGGATCCAGCAGGAGAAAGTAATTACATTCTTGTCTTTCATTTGTACAAAAATCCATTAAAATCTAACTTTTTAAAAGAAAAAGGAATATGTTAACTAGGCAAAATAACAACTTTGGGAGTTTTAAAGAATATTACATTTCTAAAGAGTTATTAAATTATGGAATGATTTAGTCTGTGTCTATGTCTTACCTCACTTGCTTATGGTACCTGATTGATTTAATCAAGAGCTGAATGACCAAGAGGTAAGCAGGTATTCCAGGGATAGAGAAGAACTTAGAAAGTCTCTGATGAAGAGAGAGACACTAGCAAGACACAGAGCAAAGAAAAATTAAAGTAGGAAGAAAAGGTGAGAAGCCATGGAGTAAAGCATAGATTAATAAAACAGGTTAATTTGAATTCTAAGGGCTAGTAGAGAACAAGCCTAAGCTAAAGGCCAAGCTTTCAGAATTAATAATAATTCTCAGTGTTATTATTGGGAAGCTGGTCATCCCAAAGAAGAAAGGTGAACTACAATATCAAAAAACACAACAAATAAAGTTCAAGTTGTAGCAAAAAATGTGCACATAGTGTGGTCACTGTGAATGTATTCAGAAGTGAGCTTTTTATTAGTAAAAGTTATAAAATTTTGTGAGAAATATCCTCACTTTTTACACCTTTTGCAATGTAATAGAGATCAGAAAAACAGCTCTGGAGAAAAATTAGAACTTTTTGTATCTGAATTTTATACTTTCCTGTTAACATTAGAACTATTTTTTATGAAAACAGACAAATATAATGCATTTACCTTACACCAATGGAATAAAATTATAAACATTGTCATTAATAAAATTCATAAAGTATAGCAGCAAGTTGGGTTAATGGATAGTAATACTAGCTGAAACGAACTCTGATCTGAGTTTGAACCATAAGACCTACATGCTGGATGAAGAGATCCATTCCTTGAGGCTCTTTGTCTTCCACATTCACAATGAGGCATGAATGTGTGTGGCCACATAAACAACAACACACAAATAAATGAATGAATGAATGGATAGACAGATAGATAGATAGATAGATAGATAGATAGATAGATAGATTTCAAACATAAGCATAGAGACTTTTTCATTTGTTAACTTCCAAAGTCCATGAATAACATAATCCAAAAAAAGTTAAATCTAGTTATACTTGCAGAGAGCATTCTATCTGTTGGAGAATTAAGATGCAAGCATTTAATGTGATAATGAATGTGATGTTGATTTTTTTCTTTGCTTTATTTTTTTTATTATGGATAAAGTCATAATTTTTTATCCATGTATCCCCTTGTTGAGATTCCCTTCCCCCTCCTACCCTCCCAGTCACTCTTTGCTCCATCACTTTATCTCCTCCTCAGCAAGGGCAGGAGGTTCCAAGGTCCTAAGGTGGCTTAGTTCAGCATCCACTCCAGGCAGATCCGCTTTCCTCACCCCAACATCAATACTGGGTCAGGTGTTGCTCTGGACGGAATGGGCTCCACGGTGCCAGTCCAAGGTGTTTCAGATCCCAAGCTGTTCAGTGGTTGTGGTTTGCAGCTTGGCTATACTTTGCTTTTTGTTTAAAGTCCAACCCATCTTTCTGGGTTTGTGATACCTCACTCAGGAGGATATTTTATTTGCAGGCAAATGCATGGATATCATTTTTTTCCTCACTGCTGAGCAGTACTCCATTGTGTAGATGTACCACAGTTCGTTAATCCATTCTTGAGTTGAGGGGCATCTAGGTTGTTTCCAGGTTCTTGCTATTATGAATAATGCTGCTATGAACATAGTTAAGCTAATGCCTTTGGAGTGCGAATATGCATCTTTAGGGTATATGCCCAGTAGTGGCATTGCTGATTCCTTAAGGAGATTGATTTCCAGTTTTCTTCTTCTTTTTTTTTTTTCAGAAGAAAAATGCTTTATTTTGTGTAAGTCTGCAATAGGAATGAATATACCAAATCCACTATTTCACTTTATTAGCTCCAATCATTTGCTCCTTTCTTTTTAAATTTTGACAGAGATCACAAATATGAGCTGCACACTGGTATCCCAATCTTCTCACATGAGAGAATTCTATAACAGATACCTTATGCAATATTCCTTTTGACCCACAAATGAGTCTATAAGCTTTATGGTCAACTGAATTTTAATTATGGAAGTACCCCATACCCTATGAAAATGGCAAATATTAAATTGCTAAGGTGCATTTTAAGCTATGTACAGGTGAGACAAAAACATTTGCTAATTTTATTCTCCTTAGTTCTCATGGGCACTGGTGAGAAGCTGAGCGACATCATTATTAACAGCCACTGGTCAAAAGGATTGAGAATGAGGCAGCAGTTCTGAGTATATGTTGTGTTTCTTCTTCAGGACCCATGCCCTGTAATAAGCGTGATTCTCAGTTTTGTGAGAAACCGCCATATTGCATTTCAGAGTGGCTGAACAAACTTATACTCCTTCCAACAATTGAGGAGTGTTCCCTTTTCTCCGTTTTCAACACATTCCTTTTTAGTATATATGCTGTATTGTTTAACAGGCTTTAGGTTAGTAGTGTTCACGATTATGTGCATAGTGGTGACATTCCTCTTGATCCAGGGATAATGGAATAAAAATGCAAACCTGAAGGTCAAACAAAACCCATTCTGCAAATCTCCACTTTAAAACACTGCAGCTTTAGGGTAGGAGAATAGATCCATTGCTGTCACAAGAACTGTTTAAAACAAAGCAATCATGAGGCATATTCTGTCTGCATTAAGTGTGATAGTTTATTCACATCAATCAGTTAATACCCCAAAACATTTTTATTGGTTCATTCCATATGATACATGATGAGTCTCAGCCAAAAACGGCTGTATAATAGGACAATAGGATCCCATCTAGGTCTAAAAGCAAAAGAGAAATGAGGAATTACTGATCTCAGGCCATGAATGTTAATACATGCCACTAATGCCAGCATTTGGGTTGTAGAGGCATGTAGATTTCTGTTTGTTTGAGGCCAGTCTGGCCTAGTGCTACATCTAGGACAGCCAGGCCTACACAGAAAAGTCTTGTCTAAAAACAAAATACTGAAGTGAGCAACAGTTTTCCTGAGACCAACATATATCAGGTGTCAACAAACACTTGAACATATTACCATTACTATGATATGAGACACCAAAGAGAAATAGAAGACTACTGTGGTAATTTGAATATAATTGTCCTTATTGGGAGTAGCACTAATAGGATGTGTGGCTTTGTTGGAGTTGGTACGATCTTTTGGAGGAATGGTGTCTCTATAGGAGTAAGATTCAAGATCTCTTATTTAAGTTTCACTCACTGACACATAGTTGACTTCCTGCTGACTACAGATATAGGACTCTCAGTAACTTCTTCAGCATGTCTTTTTTTTTTTTGCCTTTTCAAGTTTTTACTTTTATACGTTTTTTTTTTATTAAAAAGAAAAGCATAATAATTACCACCAGTTACAAAGGACTAGAGCAGGACCAGAATAATGAATGAATTACTTCAGCCTTGGAAGCAGACACTCTCAACAATATTAATGTTATGATACAAGCTCATTCAAGTATTTTACATTTTTTGTCCTGTTGAATGTGACATCCTAGCACATAGTAAAGACAATGTACGAGCATAAGGTGGAACCTTCTCTGAAAAGCCCCTGACAAAGTTTTCCTTTCCTGGAAGTACTGGGCTGAGTTTTTTTCTGCTTTTGCCATCACCACAGCTGAAGGAGAGAGTGGAGCTGGGAAGAATCCAGGGGACCAGGTACCCGCAGCCTCTGGTACACTCACTCCACACTAGCCTTGTCCTCCTGCCCTTTCCCTTGCTTCCAGACCTTCCAAGCAGCTTGCTTTCTTTTGTAAATGTCATCAGAGGAGTGGGAAAGAGCAACACAACAAAACATTTAACAATCAGACATGGGGCTCAGCACCTCTGTCTGAACCCAGGGCCAGGCAGCTTCTCTTCTAGCAGCATATTTTCTGAGGCTCTGGGGGCAGAACACAATCTGCCCCTGCTGAGCCCAGGCTAATAACCAGCCATGTATAGGCAGAGGATGAAAGCAGTTCAGTTTGGCAGGTTGTTTCTGTCTCAGGTCTTGGATCCCATGAGAAGATGGTGATGGGGAAGTGGCTTGCTCTGGTGGCCCCTGCCACTCCTGGCATACTTGTCACAGATACATTGGTCCTAAATTCAAGTGTCTTCAGAAGGTGAAGATGTAAACTACTCTGCAACATCAACTCCTAACATGTCACAACACACACATACACACGTGCGCACACACCACACACACACACACACTCCCACCCCTCCTCAGCCTGTGTTGAGATGATAGCCTCACCTTCCTGCCCCAAAGGGCTTCCTCCCTCAGGGGCCTGAGAAGATCAGGGAGGGGATGGAAAACCTAGCCTGGATAGTCTAAATGGGAACAACCTTCTCCTGACTGGGCCTCAAAGGCCTGAGGTTGTGTGGTGCTGGATATAGTATAGGGCTGAGCAGAAAAAGCAAAGGGGAAGAAAGGAGAAGAAAAGAGGGCCCACTATTTGGTGAAGGTGCACCACAGGGCAGGTACCAGACTTCAGGGAAGGCCTCAGATCCTTCCAGCAGATCCTCTTGCTATATAGTTTGAGACAACCAAGGAGTCACAGGAGCTGGCATGGGGTTCATACATACTGAGCACGGGGAATGGGCAGGGCACAAGCTAAAAGCAACAAGGTACCCAAAGACAGGAGGTACCTAAAGTTCTTGCCAGCCTGGGATGCTGTCCTAGTCCAAGTCTTTGGGAGAACAAAGGAAATCAGTGCTGAGGAGGGCCACACAAGTTTCAATGACTAGGCAAGAAGATGGTCACACTCCCCTTGCGCTGTCTGCCCAGGTCCCCATGCCTTCCCAGCCTGTGTGCTCAGACATTCATGCCCCTCCCCAGCTCTGGGTGACAGCAGCCTCCAGCCACTCCTCTAGCATGTGCAGGATAGCTCAGACAGACAGTGGATTAAGAAGAGAAGTCAGGTATACTCTATGTCCACATATACCTTCCTGCCACAGGGTTCACGAAACGGCAAGATCCCCCAGCCCCGGGTTCCTCTCACCCTTTGATCTTAGGCAGGGTCAGTGAGAGTGTGGGCAGAGATGGCTTGCAGGGTGTGGGGGTATTAAGATGGCAAGACCACACCAGACCCTTGAAGAATGAATGGTACCTTTCTCCACACTAAGAAAAACCTCCTTGAGGTCAAAGGTCTTTATGGTCAGGTACAGGTCTAAGCTGTGGCCATCAGTATGTAGTGATGTTGGCTTCCTTGCCCCGGGGCTTTTCCAGCATGTCTTCCTACATGCCACCATGATAATAATGGACTGAACGGCGGAAACTAATCTGCCATCCCAATTAAATGTTAATCTTTAAAGAATTGCCATTCTCATACTGTCTTTTCACAGCATTAGAAATCCTAATTAAGACAACTACAATCTGTACTCACTCATTAGTGGACTTTAAACAAAAAGCAAAGCATGTCCAAGCTGCAAACCACAACCACTGAACAGCTCGGGATCTGAAACACCTTGGACTGGCACCTTGGAGCCCATTCCCTCCAGAGAAACACCTGATGTTGGGGTGAGAAAAGCAGATCTGCCTGGAGTAGATGCTGAATAAAACCACCTTGGCACCTTGGCACCTCCTTCCTGTGCTGGGGAGGAGATAAAGTCAAGGGGAGGAGAGTGACTGGGAGAGGCGGGAGGGGGAACGGAGTTTGAACAAGGGGATACATGGATAAAAAATGACTTTATTCATAATAATAAAAAATTTAGAAAAAGAAATACTGCATAGTGGCCACTTGAACCCAGGCACTGAGATACTCACTGAACTTCAGCATGGAACACAGCCCATCCAGAAGACTCCTGGCCTAATAGCCATAGGAGAAGAGCTGAGTCCCTTGGTCCTAGGCTGCCATAGTGGCAGCAGGGGAATAGCCATGTCCCTAGGCACATAGCTGAGAAGTAAGAGGTCAGACAGTGACTTCTGCCACCTGAACCCAGGCCCTGAGATGGTCACTCAGGTTCAGCACAAAACACAATCCACCCAGAACATGGCTGGCGTAATAGCAGTAGGGGAACAATTGAGTCCCTTGGTCCTGGGTACATGGCTAAGAGGTGAGATGGGCTAAACACAGTCTGCCCAGAACATTGCTGCCATAGTAGCATCCAAGACCCTAGGCACACATCTCAGAGGTCAGAGGTCAGATGGTAACTTCCACTGTCTGAACTCAGGCCCTGAGATGGGCACTCCGCTTTGGTGTAGAACACAGTCTGCCCAGAACACAGCTGATTTAATAGCAGTGAAAGAACAGCCTAGTCCTTCATCCTGGGTGCACACCTGAGAGTTGAGAGGTCTAGAGGTGATGACTGGCATCATAGCACTGTGACCTCACAAGAAAAGCTGACCCTTTGAACACATAGCTGATTAAGAGCCCTCAGACCAACAACCCACTAAGAGCAGAAGAAAAACTAATCAAGATTGGACTGAAGAAACAATGGACAGACAGCAATGCAAGAATACATACAACAATAAAAAGATCAAAAAGACACCACCAGAAGAGAGTGGTTCTACGGCTTCAAGATCTGAACATAACAATTAAGAGGGAACAGAAGGAAACTACCTTAAAAACAGCATTATGGAACTAATAGAATCCTTAAAAGAGGATATTAAAAACTCCCTTAAAGAAATAGAAGACAATACAAATGGAAAATTAGGAGAGATGAACAAAGCCCTGAAAGAAAAAAAAAAAAAGGTGAAAGAAGTTTACCAGGAATTATAAATTGAAATAGAAGTAATGAAGACACAAACCAAGACAAAGCTAGAAATAGAAAATCTGAAAAAAAAAAGCATAACTAACAGAATCCAAGATATGGAAGAGAGAATCTCTTGGGTGGAAGACTCAATACTAGTAATAGATACATCAGTTAAAGGAAACATTAAACCAAAAATGTCATAACACAAAATGTCCAGAAAATTTGGGACAGCATGAAAAGGCCAAATCTGAGAATAATTTAAATCAAAGAAGGAAAATAATACCAGCTCAAAGGCACAGAAAATATATCCAACAAGATCATAGAAGAAAATTCCCCAACCTAAAAAAGGAAATGCCTATAAAGATACAGGAAGCCTACAGAACAACAAATAAGACTAGACCCACATGAAAAGTCTGCTCTCCATATAATAATCATGCCACTAAACCTACAGAAAAAAGAAAAAAACACTTAGAGCTGCAAAGGAAAAAGGCAAAACGAACAATAAAAGCAGACCCATCATGATAACACTCAACTTTTCAAGGGAAACCATGAGAACAAGAATATGCTAGTCAGACATTATACAGACACTAAAAGTGCATGGATGCCAACCTAGACTACTGTACCCAGCAAAACTATCAATCAACAAAGATGAAGTAAACAATATATTTCATGATATATAAAGATTTAAAAAATGCCTAACCTCAAATCCAGCTCTACAAATAGTCCTAGAGGGAACTCTCCAACCTAAGGGAACCAGAAACATCCATGTAACCACAAACAATTGATAAGCCCATACAACCCCCCCAAAAGGAAATACAAACTATTACCAAAAATGATAGGACATGTTGATCATTGGTCATTAATATCACTTAATATCAATGGACTCAATTTATTATGAAAAGACATGCCCTAGCATGATGGATACAAAAACAGAACCCATTCTTCTGCTGCATACAAGAAACATACCTCAACTTTAAAGACAGACACAGGATCAGATTAAAGGGTTGGGAAAAGAATTTCCAATCAAATAGCCCTAAGAAACAAGCTGGTGTAGCCATTCCAATATTTAACAAAATAGACTTTAAACTAATACTAATAAAAAAAGACCAGGTAGGTCATTACATATTCATCTCAGGAAAAATCCACCAAGATGAAATTTCAATTCTGCATATCTATGCCCCTAACACAAGGGCAACTACATATGTAAAAGAAACACTACTAAAGCTTAAACCTCATATAAAATCTGACACACAAAGAGTGGGAGACTTGAATACCCCACTTTCACACTTGGATAGGTCAACCAGACAGAAACTCAACAAGGAAATAAGGGATCTAGCAGAAATTATGACCCAAATAAACTTAGTAGATATATACCAAACCTTCCACCCAAACAAAAAGAATTAAACATATTTCTCAGCACCCCATGGAACTTTCTCTAAAATTGATCAAACACTAGGTCATAAAGCAAATATCAACAGGTACAAAAAAATGGGTATAACTCCTTGTACCTATCATCACCATGGTATAAAGATAGAGTTCAACAACATCAAAAATCACAGAAAGCATGCCAACTCATGGAAACTAAACAGTACTCAACTGAATCACCGCGGGGTCAAGGAAGATATTAAAAAACAAACCAAAGACTTTCTGGAATTTAATAAAAATGAATCCAAGCCATATCCAAACATGTGGGAAACAGTGAAAGCAGCCTTAAGAGGAAATTCATAGTACTAGATACCTACATGAAAAGACTAGAGAAATCTTACACAAGAGACCTATCAGTACAGCAAAAAGCCCTAGAACAATTAGAAGCAAACTCACCTAAAAGGAATAGACAGCAGGAAAAAAACAAACTTAAAGCTGAAATCAACACAATTGAAACAAAAATAATAATACAAAAAAATGAATCAAAGTGTTGGTTCATTGAGAAAGTAAACAAGATACATAAGTCTTTATCCAAACTAATTAAAAAGCAGAGAGAGAGAGAGTATCCAAATGAAGAAAATCAGAAATGAAAAGGGTAATATAACAAAAGACCTGCAGGCAATCCAGAGAATTATCAGGTCATACTTTGAAAATCTATACTCCACAAAAATGAAAAACCTAGAAGAAATGGACAGCTTTCTGGACAGGTACCATTTAACAAAATTAAATCAAGAACAGATTAAAGATCTAAATAGTCCTATAATATAATACCAAAGGAAATTGAAGCTTTCATTAAAAGTCTCTGAAATAAAAAAAAAAACTAGGCACAGATGGTTTCAGTGCAGAGGTCTACGTGACATTCAAAGAAGAGCTAATACCAATAGTCCTCAAACTGTTTCATACAGTAGAAACTGTTAGAACACTGTCAAAATCCTTTTATGAGGCCACAATAACCCTGATACCCAAGCCACTCAAAGACTCAACAAAGAAAGAGAATTACACACCAATCTCCCTCATGAACACTGATGCAAAAATTCTCAGTAAAATTTTGGCAAACTGAATCCTACAACATATAAAAATAGTTATTCACCACAATCAATTAGGCTTCATCCCTGAAATGCAGGGAAGGATCACCATAAGAAAAACTGTATATGTCATCCATCATATAAACAAATGGAAGGAAAAAAAACCCCACATGATCATCTCCTTTGGTAATCCAACACTGTTTTACAATAAAAGTCCTGGAGAGATCATTAATACAGGGAAAATACCTAAATATAACAACAGCTATTTACAAAAAGGTAACAGCCAACATCAAACTTAAGGGAAAAAAAACTTAAAGCAATCCCAGTAAAATAAGAAATGAGACAAACCTCTCCCCATTCCCCTTATCTATTCAACATAGTAGTCAAAACTTTAGCCAAAGCAATAAGAGAATGAAAGGAGATTAAGGGGATACAAATTGGAAAAGAAGAAGTGAAACTATCTCTATTTGCAGATGATATGATTGTATACATAAGTGACCCACAAAATTCTACCAGGAAACTACTGACAAACACCTTCAGCAATGTAGCAGGATACAAGGTTAATTCAAAAAAAATCAATAGCCCTCCTATACACTAAAGACAAACAGGTTGGAAAAATAAAAAAAAAAATCAACTTGTATAATACCTGCAACTAGCATTAAACACTTAGGTGTAACTATAACTAAAAAAGTAAAATATCTATTTGACAAAAACTTTAAATCACCGAAGAAAGAAACTGAAGAGGATATCAGAAAATGGAAAGCTCTTCTATGCTCCTGGATAAGTAGGATCAACATAGTAAAAATGGCCATCTTACCAAAAGCAATCTACAGTTTCAATGCAATCCTCATCAAAATCCAAACACAATGTTTTACAGAATTGAAAAAACACTATTAAATTTCATTTGGAATAACAGGAAAGCCAGGATTGCCAAAACAATTTTGCTCAGCAAAAGAACCTCAGGAGGCATCACCATCACTGACTTCAAGCTATACTAGAGATCTACAGTAATAAAAACAGCTTGATACCAGCAGAAAAACAGATTTGTGGATCAATGGAATCTAATTGAGGATACAGGCATTAACCAAAAAACCTATGAACACCTGATCTTCGACAAAGAGGCCCAAAATATTCAATAGAAAAAAGACAGTATCTTTTTTTTTTCTTTTTTTCTTTTCCTTCTTTTTTTTTTTTTTTTTACTTTATACTGTTTGGCCCATGTCTCATGCACATTACTAGCTAGCTCTTTCATCTTAATTCAACCCATTTCCATTAATCTGTCTGCTACATGGCCCGTGGCCCATGGCTCCCCTGTTTTCCTCTTACATGTTCCTCCTTCAGGGTTCAGATGGTGACTAACTCCACCCTTCCCCTACCTGCCTGCCCTCTGATTCTCCACCCACTTCTACGGTGCTGTGCATAGGCCAAAACAGTCCTTTATTTACAGTGTACAGAGAACATTCCACCATATTTCCTCTTTTCTGTCTAATTAAAAAGGAAGGTTTCAATTTTCATATAGCAAAATTACAACAGAACAGCTCTCAGGCAGGAATTACAGTCACAATATTCAGTCTATTTGTATTCACAAAATTAAAGAGAATATTCCATTATCTATCTTATCATTGTGAGTCTAAAGTTTCATATCTAATATACCTTTTAAACTAAATGGAACTATACCTATAATTATTAAACCTTCAACCACATCAAAGACCCACAGAAGGATTTAATATTATCCAAATAAACAGGAAGTGCAAGCAACTTCCAAAGTCTAGAAAATGACAGAGATGACACTTGTCTGCCTGGAAAGTCACCCAAAGTTTCTTTGTAACATTGGGGCACCATCTTCAGCCTATATGGCCCAATGTCTCTGGCATACCTTTCAGTGATGCAGGAAATCTGACACAGTCCGTCAGTCACTTCTCCTTGTGTCCAGAAAGATGCCGAAGACAGTATCTTTAACAAATGGTGTTGGCATAGCTGGTTGGTAGTGTGTAGAAAAATGCAAATAGATCCAAGCTTGTCACCCTGCACAAAACTCAAATCCAAGTGGATCAAAGACTTCAACATAAACCCAGCCACACTGAACATGATAAAAAAGAAAGTGGGAAATACCCTTCTGCAAAATGGCACAGGCACTGACTTCCTAAATATAACAGCAGTGATATGGACATTGAGATCAATAACCAATAAGTGGGACCTCCTGAAACTGAGAAGCTTCTGTAAAGCCAAGGACAGTGCCCATAGGACAAGACGAAAGCCTACAAAATGGGAAAAGATTTTCACCAACCCTACAAGTGATAGAGGATTGATCTCTAAAATATATAAAGAACTCAAGAATCTAGAGCCCAAACCTTTGAATAACCCAATCAAAAAATGGTGTTCAGAACTAAAAAGGGAATTCTCAGGAGAAGAATTATGAATGGCTGAAAGGCACCTGAAAAAGTGGCACCTTCTTTAGCCATCAGAGAAATGCAAATTAACACAACTTTGAGATACCACCTGACAACTGTCAGATTGGCTAAGATAAAAGGCACAGATGACAGCCTATGCTAGAGAGGTTGCAGAGCAAGGGGAACACTCCATTGTTGGTGGGAGTGTAGGCCTCTTCAGCTATTCTCGAATGCAGTATGGAAGTTTCACAGAAAACTGTGAATCAATCTCCCCAAGGATCCAGCAATACCACTTCTGGGTGTATACCCTACAGATGGACAGTGGCATTCCAAAGGCATTAGCTCAACTATATTCATAGCAGCATTATTCAAAATAGCAAAAACCTGGAAACAACCTAGATGCTGCTCAACTGAAGAATGAATTAACAAACTGTGGTACATCTACACAATGGAGTACTACTCAGCAGTAAGAAAAAATGATTTCCTAAAATTTGCAGGCAAATGGACAGATTTGTAAAATATCCTCCTGAGTGAGGTATCTCAAACCCAGAAAGATAAACAGGGGATGCACTCACTCATTAGTAGACTCTAAACAAAAAAGCAAAAAAGCAAACATATCCAAGCTGCAAACCACAACCACTAAACAGCTTGGGATCAGAAACACCTTGGACTGACCGCTTGGATCCCACTCCCCCTAGAGGAACTCCTGACTCAGTCTTGATTTTGGAGGGAGGAAACTGGATCTGTCAGGAGTGTAGGCTGAACTGAGCAATATTGGGACCTTGGGACCACCTATTAATGCTGGGGAGGAGATGGGAGATATGGAGAAGAGAGAGTGACTGGAGGGGGTGGGAGGGGGCAGGGACCTTAAAATAAGGAAATATATATGGATAGAAAATGTGACTTTATTCAAAATCAAAAATTTAAAAAAAGATTATTGAAGCCTTCAATGAACATATAAAAAATTCCCTTAAAGAAATAGAAGAACATACAAACAAAAAAAATAAGAGGAGATGACAAAATCCTTCTAAGAAAACCAAGTAAAGTAAACCAAAAAATGAAAGAAACTTTCCAGGAACTAAAAACTGAAATAGAAGCAATAAAAAAGGCCCAAAATGAGGTGAAGATGGAAATAGAAAATCTGAAAGAAAAAAAGAGGTGGAACTACAGATATAAGTATAACCAACCAACAGAATCCAACAGATGTAAAAGAGAACCTCTGGAGTGGAAGACTCAAGAGCTGAAATGTATATATGGGTCAAAGAAAATATTTGGTGTTCTGCAAACTTCTTGTATCTTTATAGGCATTACCTTTTTTAAGTTAGAAAAGTTTTAAGAAAACACTAAAAACCTACAAAGCCATAAAACAAAATGGAAATCTGGGACACCATGAAAAGACCTAACCTGAGAATAATAGAAATACAAGAAGGAGAAGAATAGCAGATATTCTTCTCAAAGCCACAGATAATGTTTTCCAAAAGGTCATAGAAGAAAACTTTCATAAGTTAAAGAAGGAAATGCCTATAAAGATACAAGAAGCTTACAAAACATCAACAGATATGAGCCCCCAAGAAAGTCAGTTTGTCACATAATAATCAAGTCACATAACATACAGAACAAAGAAAAAATTTTAAGAGCTGCAAAAGAAAAGGGCCAACATATTTATATAGACAGACACATCAGAATAAAACCTGACTATTCAATGGAAATGAGGAAAGGAAGAAGGGCTTAATCAGAAATTATACAGACACTAAAAGAGCATGGCTTGCCACATAGAATATTATACCCAGAAAAATTATCAATCACCATAGATGTAAGCTGCCATGTGGGTGCTGGGAATCGAACCCGGGTCCTCTGGAAGAGCAGATGGTGCTCTTAACCGCTGAGCCATCTCTCCAGCCCTCACCATAGATGTAATAAAAAAAAAATTTCATGGCAAAGTCAGACTGAAACAATAGCTATCTACCAAACCAGCATCCAGAAAGTATTAGAGGAAAAATTCCAAACTAAAGATCCCCAATACACCCATGAAATCACAAATATTCAATAATCACATAGAAGAAAAGCCCAGAGGAAAAATTATATACAAGCTACCACCAAAAATAGCAGTAAATATCACTCAGTAGTCATTAATATCCCTTAATATCAATGGCCTCAACTCACATAAGAAGACACACACTAACAAGATGGATGCAAAAACAGAACCTATCCTTCTGCTGTATAGAAGAACATACCTCAATCTCAAAGACAGACACAGGCTCAGAGTAAAGGGTTGGGAAAAGATTATCTAATCAAATAAAAAAACAAGAAACAAGCTGGGGTTAATATGTTAATATCTAACAGAGTAGATTTTAAGCTAAAAGCAATTAAAAGGGACCAAAATGGTTTTTGCTCATTCACTGCAGGAAAAAGTGGTCAAGAGGAGATTTCAATCCTGAATATTTATGCCCCTAATATAAGGGCACCTACCTATGTAAAAGAAACACTGTTTAAACTCAAATCCCACATCAATTCTAACACCATAATAGTGGGAGACTTCAATACCCCACTTTCAACCCTGGATAGATCAACCAGACAGAGTCTCAACAGAGAAATAAGGAGTCTAAAAGAGGTTATGATGCAAATGGATTTAATAGATACCTACAGAAGCTTCCACCCAAACGCAAAGGAATATTCATATTTCTCAGCTCCTCATGGAACTTTCTCCAATATTGACCACATAATTGGTCAAAAAGCAAATATCAACAGATACGAAAAAAAAAATGAAAATAATCCCCTGTAACATATGGGACCACCAGGGCCTAAAGTTAGAGTTCAACAAAAATCAAAGAAAGTCTACCAACTTATGGAAACTAAACACCACTCAACCCTTGAATAACCCAATCAAAAAATGGTGTTCAGAGCTAAAAAGAGAATTCTCAGGAGAAGAATGATGAATGGCTAAAAGGTACTTGAAAAAGTGATCAACTTCTTTAGCCATCAGAGAAATGCAAATCAAAACAACTTTGAAATACCACCCTAACACCTGTCAGATTCACTAAAAAAACATAGATGATAGCGTATCCTGGAGAGGTTGCAGAGCAAGGTAAACACTCCTCCATTGTTGGTGGGAGTGTAGCTTTTTCAACAACTCTGGAATGCAGTATGGAGGTTTCACAGAAATCTGTGACTCAATCTCCCCAAGAATCCAGCATTACTTCTTCTGAGTGTATACCCTACAGATGGACAGTTGCACTCCAAAGGCTCAACTATGTTCATAGCAGCATTATTCATAATAGCAAGAACCTGGAAACAACCTAGATGCCCCTCAAGTGAAGAATGGATTAACAAACTGTGGTACATCTACACAATGGAGTACTACTCAGCAGCAAAAAAATATATATGATATCCTAAAATTTGCAGGCAAATGGATGGATTTGGAGAATATCCTCCTGAGCAACATATCTCAAATCCAGAAAGATAAGCAGGGGATGTACTCACTCATTAGTGGACTCTAAACAAAAAAGCATAAAGCAAAACATGTCCAAGCTTCAAATCACAACCACTGAACATCTTGGGATCTGAAACACCTTGGACTGGCACCTTGCATCTACTCCCTCTAGAGGAACAGCTGGCTCAGTCTTGATGTTGGAGTGAGGAAACAAGATCTGAGCCTTACTGGGGTCTTGGGACCTCCTGCCCTTGCTGGGGAGGAGATGGGGAGATGTGGAAAAGAGATCGTGACTGGAGGGGGTGGGGGGAAAGGAGCTTGAACAAAGATATACACAGATGGAAAAAGTGACTTTATTCCTAATAAAAAGAAATAAAAATAAAAAGAAGGCCTGTATACCTATAACTTGAAAGGCTGAGGCAGCAGTATTATAAGTTTGAATATTGCCTGGTCTACACAACAAATTTAATCCCCGCCTTGATTCTGTAACATAACTCTTTCTCAAACACATACATGAATATAAGTATTGTGTGCTAAGGGATCATTCAGTAGATGGGCATTATTAATCTCAATAAGCTGGTGGAAGGAAAAGAACATGACTGTGCTTATAGAAACTCTCAGAAGACATTCTTTCCAAAGGTGATGCAGGGATTCAGGGTCCACTCTTGCCTGTTATGTTTTCACCACCATGAAATTCAGTTCCCAGGACAACCAGGAAACAAAATGGGGTAGACAACTGTCAGTGAGAGTGGCACCCCTCACCCATTGCTCCTGCTCACATTCCATTGATAGAACTTTATCACAGGCCACTGTTGGCTGAGTCCTTAGAACTGGTGGTAATGATTAGCATCCCAGTGTCAGCCATATATTTGCATATTCCTTATGGGTAAATTTCTTATTCATAGTGCTTTAAATGTCAAAAATTGAGAAAAAATTATTATTTTACAAGTGCTAAATATCTATAAAACACCTACAGTCTCATCTTTTGCTTAAGAAATAATAAAAAAATATGGTGGAAAAAAAACCCTTTACCAACCTAAATAAAAAATGCCTATAATGATACAAGAAGTTTCCAGAACACTAAATAGATTAGCCCCCTCTCAAAATAAGGATTGCTCATCACATAATAATCAAGCCAGTAAACCTACAGAACAAAGAAAAAATACTAAGAGCTGCAAAGGAAAATAGGCCAAATTACCTGAAAAGGCAGACCCATTAGAATAACACCTCAAAATTCAATGGAAAAATGGAAGCAAGAAGGTCCTGTCAGAAGTTATACAAACATTAAAAGAGAATGACTGCTAAGACAGACTAATATACCCAGCAAAATTATCAATGACCATAGATGAAGTAAACAAGATATTTCATGACAAAACCAGATCTAAACAATACCTATCCACAAATCTAGCCCTACAGAAAGCACTAGAGGGAAAACTCCAATATAAGGAACCCAGATACACCAATGAAACCACAAGAAATCAATAATCCCACATAAGGAAAACCCAAAGAAGGAAAATATACACAAGCTATCACCAAAAATAACATGAAATAATAATCAATGATCATTAATATCCCCTAATATCAATGAACTCAATTCACCTATAAAAAGATACACTCTAACATGAAGGATACAAAAACAGAAGCCATCTTTTGGCTGTATACCAGAAACACATCTAAACTTCATAGACAAACAAGGATTAGGAAAAGATTCCCAATCAAATGGTCCCGAGGAGAAAATCTGGTGTAGCCAGCCATCCTAATATCTAAGAATGTAGACTATATCTAAGAATGAAAGCAGTGTTAATAGGATAATTCATAGCATTAGATGCCTATATAAAAATCTAGAGAAATCTCACACAAGAGTCTTAACAGCACACTGAAGGTTTTAGAGCAATTAAAAGCAAACTCACCTAGAAGGAGTAGATGGCAGGAAATAATCAAACTAATGGCTGATATCAATACAATAGAAACAAAGAGAACAATATGAAGAATCAAGAAGTTGGTTCTTTGAAAAGTCAACTAGATAAACCTTTACCCAAACTAACCAAAAGGCAGAGAGAATATTCAAATGAACAAAATCAGAAATGAAAAGGGGAGCATAAGAACAAGCACTCAGGAAATCTAGAAAATTATCAGGTCACATTTTGAAAATGTATACTTCACTAAAATGGAAAACCTAAAAAAAGTGGAAAGCTTTCTGGACAGGTAAAACTTACCAAATTAAATCAAGACCAGATAAATGACCTAAACAGACCTATAACACACAAGAAAATTGAAAGTCTCCCAAATAAATGCTCAAGACCAGATGGTTCACTGCAGGATTCTACCAGACATTCAAAGAAGAACTAATACCAATGCTCATTAAACTGTTCCATACAGTAGAAACTGAAGGAATATTGCTGAACTCTTTTTATGAGGCCACAATCACCCTGATACCCAAGCCACTCAAAGACTCAACAAAGAAAGAGAATTACAGACCAATCTCTCTTGAACATTGATGGAAAAATACTCAATAAAATCCTGGCAAACCGAATTCAACACCATATCAAAAAAGTCATACACCATGATCAAGTACCTACTGGATCAAGGGTTCCTACTGGATCAAGATTTCCTATAGGATTGAGAGCTTCTACTGGATCAAGAGTTCATATTGAATCAAAACTGGATCCCTGAGAAACAGAAAAAACAGTGGGTATTGGACCATACAAAGCTACAAATGTGACACAGAATACACTATCTGTCTCCAAAAGGACCAATAGCCCAGATTAGACCAAGAGATGCTTCCTGAGACACAGACATAACCATAACTTATTGCAGAAAAAGCAGCTCCCTGAGATACAGACAAATCCTGCATTGATCTTAGGAAGCAATGGGCAGATGCTGGTGCAAGAATGCATATAACAACATAAAAAAAAACTTACATGGCACCACCATCTGGTGGTTTTGCAAGAGCAAGACCTGTATACTCCACTCCAAAGTCAAAGAAGCAGAAGAAAACATCCTTAAAGACAACTTTGTGAAGATAACAGAAGCCTTAAAAGAAAAATTTTTTTAAAAAACTCCCTTAAAGAAATAAATGAAAAGATAAAAAAGGAAGAAATCAACAAATCGCTTAAAGAAAATAAAGAAAACCAAAAATAAGAAATCAAACAGGTGAAGAAAACAGGTCAAGACTTAAAATTTGACATAAAAGCAATCAAGAAGGCAGAAACCAAGGAATGCTGAAAATAAAATATCTGAAGAAACAAACAGGAAGTACAACTGCAAGCATAACTTCTCTGATGTGGAAGATTCATTGTGAAAATAGATATGTCAGTAAAAGAAAACACTAAAGCCAAAAAAGTCATAACACAACATGTTCAGGAAATCTGGGACATCATGAAAAGACCAAACCTAAGAATAATAAAAATAAAATATATGGGAGAATACCAGCTCAAGAAAAACCCAGAAAATATATTTAACATATTCATAAAGGAAAACTTTCTAAATTTAAAGAACAAAATGCCTATAAAGATACAAGAAGCTTACAGATCACAAAGGAGACTATACTCACAAAAAAGTCTGCTCATAAAAAATGATCAAGCCACTAAACTTACAGAATTGAGAAAGAGTATTAAGAGCTGTGAAGAAAAAAGTCCAAGTAACTTATAAAGATTGACCCATCAGAATAACATGTGACTACTCAATAAAAACAGTAAAAGCCAGAAGGTAAAGAGACCACTGATGCCAGCCCAGACTCCTATACCAAGCAAAACTCTCAATCATCATTGATGGAGTAAACAAGATAATTTCACTACAAAACCAGATTTATTCACAAATCACGCCATACAGAAAGCTCTAGAAGAAAAACTCCAACCTAAAAAAGCTAGACATACTCAAAAGGCCACAACCAATAGATAATCCCACAGAAAGAAACGGCAAAGATGGGAAACTCACAAACATTACCACCAAGAATAATAGAAATTAACAATCACTGGTATTAATAACCCTTAATATCAATGGACTCATTTCACCAATAAAAATACACAAGATAACACAATAGATACAAAAGAGAATCCATTCTTCTGCTGCATAGAAGAAACACACCTCAACTTCAAAGACAGACACTGGCTCAGAGTAAAGATTTGATGAAAAGACTTTCCAATCAAATAGGCTTAATAAACAAGCTGGTATAGCTATCCTAATATCTATCAAAATAGACTTCAAACTAAAATCACTCAAAAAGATATCAGGATGAACATTAATTACTCATTTCAGAAAAAATTCATCAATCCTGAATATCTATGCTCCAAATACAAGTGGAACCACATATGTTAAAAAAAAACATACTAAAGCTTAAACCTCACATTAAACCCAACACATTAATAGTGAAAGGTTTCACTACTCAATTTTCACCAATGGATAGTCAACCAGACAGAAACTTAATAGAGAAATAAAGAATCCAAAAGATTTTATGACTGAAAACGACTTAATAGATATATTCAGAACATTTCAACCAAACTCAAAGGAATATAACTTCTTCTTAGCACCCAATGGAACTTTTTCTAAAAGCAAATGTAGTTACAAAATAATGGAAATATCTCTTTGTGTTCTATCAAAACACCATGGAATAAGTTAGAGTTTAACGATAACACAAACCATAGAAAGCCTACAAATTAATGGAAACTGAACATCTCTCAATAGAACTACTTCTAGGTAAAGGATGAAGTAAAGAAAAAATTAAAGACTTGCTAGAATTTAAGGAAAATGAATCCACAATATACACAAACTATGGGACACAATGAAAGCAGTGCTGAGAGGGAAGTTCATATCACTAGCTGCCTATATAAATAACTTGAAGAAATCTCACACAAGAAATTTAACAGCACAGCTAAAAGCTATAAAACAATTAGAAGCAAGCAAATCCAAAAGGAGTAGACAGCAAGAAATAATCAAACTCAGGCTGAAATCAATAAAATTTAAACAAAGTGACCAATACAATGAATCAAACAGTTGGGTCTTTGAGAAAGTCAACAGGATAGACACAACTTTATCCAAACCAAGTAAAAGACAAAAAGCAAATATCCCAATTAACTAAATCAAAAAGGAAAAAGAGGACATAACAACAAACACCAAGGAAATCCAGAGAATCATTAGGTCATACTTCCAAAACCTGTACTTCATTGAATTGTAAAACCTAAAAGAAATGGACAGCTTACTAAACAGGTATCACTTACCAAAATTAAATCAAGATGCCTATAACCCCTAAGAAAATAGAAAATGTTCTCAAGCAAAAAAAAAAAAAAAAAAAAAAAAACCAGGACCAAATGGTTTTATTGCAGAATTCTACCAGATTTTCAATAAAGACCTAATACCAATACTTGTCAAATTGTTTCACACTATGGAAACAGAAAAATCATTGTCAAATTCTTTTTATGAGGCTACAGTCACCCTGATACCCAAACCACACAAAGATGTAACAATAAAAGAGAATTACAGAACAATCTCCCCATATACTGACGTAAAAATGTTCAATGAAATGCTGGCAAACTGAATCAGAGAACATATCAAAAAAAATGCACTATGATCAAATAGGTTTTATCCCAGAGATGCAGGGATAGTTCAACATATGAAAAATTGTCAATGTCATCCATCATATTAGCAAAGTAAAAGAAAAAAACCACATGATCATCTCATTAGATGCTGGAAAGGTCTTTGACAAAAATTCAACACTCAATGATAAAAAGTCCTGGAGAGATCAAGAATACATGGAAAATACCTAAATATAATAACAATAAACAGTCAATAAACAACAAGCAAACACCCAACATCAAACTAAATGAAGAGAAACTCAAAGCAATCCCAATAAAATCAGGAACAAGACAAGGCTGTAAACTTTCCCCATATCTATTCAATATAGTTCTTGAAGTTTTAGCTAGAACAATAAGAAAATGAGATCAAGGGCATGCAAATTAGAAAGAAAAAAAGTCAAGCTATCATTATTTGCAGGTGATATGATAGTATACATAAGTGAACCCCAAAATTCTACCAGGGACCTCCTAGAGCTGAAAAACACCTTCAGCAATGTAGCAGGGTTCAAGATTAACTCAATAAAATCAACAGCTCTTCTATGCACAAATGACAAAAGGACTGAAAAATAATAAGTTATGGAAACATTAACCTTTACAATAGCTGCAAATAACATCAAATATCTTTGGGTAACTCTAACCAAAGATATGAAAGACTTGTATGACAAGAGTATTAAGTCATTGAGCAAAGATACTGAAGAAGATATCATAAAATAGAAAGTGCTCCCATGCTCTTGGTTTGGTAGGATCAACATACTGAAAATGGCAATCTTAGTAAAAGCAATCTACAGATTCACCGCAATCCCCCATCAAAATCCAAACACAATTCTTCACAGATCCCAAGAACAATGCTAAATTTCACATGGAAAAACTAAAAACCCAGGGCTAGCAAAAAATCTTGTTCAATAATAGAACTTTGGGAGGCATCACCATCCCTGAATCCAAGCTATACTATAGAGCTACAGTAATTTAAAAAACAGCTTGGTCTGGAATAAAACCAAACATGTGGATCAATGGAATCAAATCAAAGATGACGACATTAATCCACATACCTAAGAACACCTGATTTCTGACAAAGAGACCAAAAATATAAAATGGAAAAGATAGAATCCTCCACAAATGGTGTGGGCATAATTGGATAGTGGCATGGAGAATGCAAATTGATCCATATATATCACCGTGCATTTAACGAAAGTCCAAATGGATCAAAGACCTCAACATAAACTTAGTTACACTAACCTTGATAAAAAAAAAAAAAAAAAGAAAGTGACAAATACCATTGAAGGCATTGGCACAGGAGAGTAATTCCTAAATATAACACCATTACCACGGACACTAAAAACAATAATTAATAAATAGATCTTCCTGGAACTGAGAAGCTTCTATAATGCCATGGACAAAGTCAATAAGACAAAATGACAGTCTACAGAATCAGAAAAGATCTTCACCAACCCTACATTTGAAAGAGGACTGATCTCTAAAATATATAAAAAATGCAAGAAACTAGAGGCCAAATAATCTAATTTAAAAAGAGGATTCAGAGATAAATAGGGTATTCTCAACAGAATTTCAAGTGGTTAAAAAGACACAAGGAATTACTGAACATTCTTAGCCATCAAAGAATTTTAAATCAAAATATCTCTGAGATACCATCTTACACCTGTCAAAATGGCTAAGATCAAAAACACAGATGTATGGATTAACAAACTGTGGTACATCTACACAATGGAATACTACTCAGCAGTAAGGAAAAATGATATTCTAAAATTCACAGGCAAATGGATGGATTTGGAGAATATCCTCCTGAGCGAAGTCTCACAAACTCAGAGAGATAAGCAGGGGATGTACTCACTCACTAGTGGTCTCTAAACAAACAAACAAGAAAAAAAGTCA